>UESW01001339.1:299108-317082 GCA_900491605.1 Calamus simplicifolius | reverse complement strand
CTTTGTCAGCCTAACCACCTATCCGCTATCGGACAACAACACCTTAGAATCAGCCACCTTTCGAGAGCGAGAAAAGGGATCTTCGAACAGGTATAAGAACATACACTCACAACGAGGGAAGGGATCTGAACTCAAGCTCTCTAGCTATTTTCCATTAGCTCTATTTTCTTCATTGTTCCCGAGTTGCTTACTTGAGCGTCGAAGGGTCCCCACCGGTGCAACCGGTCTCCGAGAACTTTCTTGCAGGAGTTTCATCGAGAAGGAGAATCTCCATTTCCCAGTGTTAGAGGAACGCGACTTGGAGGGTCCCCACCGGTGCAACCAGTCTCCGGGGACTTTCTTGCAAGAGTTTCGTTGAGAAGGAGAATCTCCGTTTTCCGGCGTTAGAGGATCGTGACTTGGCGGCAATAGATTGGCACGCCAGGAAGGGGGGAGAGAGAAAAGTAAGCTTCGAACCAGCCAGATACAGACTATTCTTCCCTGAATGTTCAAGAAGATGGTGGTGACACATGCACAAGAGGTATCCACCAGTTACGCCGGGGGGCATCGCTAGGGAGCCAAGCCGCCGGAGGTCGATCCCCTCGCTCTCCAGGCCAGTGTTCCCGCACTGTCATCGCCACCACCCCCGCAAGTGCGCTTTCGAGGTAGCGGCGGGCAAGTTCCTGGGCTTCATGGTGACGCAATGAGGGATCGAGGCGAACCCCGATAAGATCCGAGCCATCCTCGATATGAGGCTCTCAGCTAACAAGAAGAAGGTGCAACGCTTGACTGGGAGGGTGGCAGCCCTGAGCCGTTTCCTGTCCAAGTCGGCAGAGAGATGCCTGCCTTTCTTCAAGGCGCTGCACAAGGTCAATGGATTCGAATGGACCAAGGAGTGTCAGAAGGCCTTTGAGGAGCTGAAAGAATTCCTATCCACTCCATCGTTGCTGTCCAAACCGCATGGCGAGGAGGAGCTTTTCCTCTACGTCGCGGCTTCCCCCGAGGCCGTCAGTTCCGTGCTCGTCCACATGGATGCCAACGGGACACAAAGGTCGGTTTATTACACCAGGAAGGTGCTTCATAACGTGGAGACCAGGTATTCCAAATCGAAAAGATCAATTTTGCTTTGATCGTCTTCGCTCAGCGTTTCAGCCTTATTTCCAAGCCCACCCCATTATGGTGTTGACGGACCAGCCGCTCAGGACGATTTTATCCCGTCCAAACACCTTTGGCCGACTGGCGAAGTGGGCCATTAAGCTGAGGGAGTTCGACCTGTCCTTCCAACCAAGGTCAGCGATGAAGTCCCAAGTGTTAGCCAACTTTCTGGTCGAGTGCACGTGGGTCGAGGAGCAATCGGAGGGACCACCCTTGGAGCCCCCGGATATGACGATGTGCGGGAGAGGAGGACTGGATCCTTCATGTGGACGGTGTATCTAACTCCAGGGGAGTGGAGCCGGGCTCATCCTCGCGAGCCTAGAGGGAGAGGCGGTGGAGTACGCTCTCCGTTTCCTTTTCTCCGCCACCAACAACCAAGCGGAGTATGAAGCCTTACTAGCGGGAATGAAGCTGGCCGAGGAGCTCGGAGTAAGGCATCTCAGAGCCTTCACCGACTCTCAACTTGTCTCCGGGTAAGTTGCCGAGGAGTACGAGGTCCGATATCCTACCATGTCCCGTTACCTGAGTAAGGTCCAATCCTAGGCCTCTCTTTTTGTTTACTTTCGCGTCAGTTACATTCCCAAGAATAAGAACGCCAGAGCTGATGCACTGTCCCGTTTGGCCACTTCGGCCGACGGGGCCCTAAGAACATACGTAGAGCATCTGAAGACCCCAAGCATTGAAGCTATAGAGGAGGCCCTACCGGTTACCCAGGAACCCTCTTGGATGGACGCTTACGTTCGGTACCTTACCAACGGTGCCCTCCCCGAAGATCCGGCGGAGGCTAGGCTGCTCAAGCGGTGAGTTCCTAAGTCCTGATGCTGGACGGGCGACTCTACCGAAGGTCCTTCTCGTACCCAATTCTCAAGTGCGTGGGCCCCGAAGAAGCCGATTACATCCTTCGAGAGATACACGAGGGCATTTGTGGGAGTCACCTGGGGGGCAGAGCACTGGCATACAAGCCCTACGCCAAGGATATTACTGGCTCACAATGAAGGAGGATGCCGCCGAGCTAGTTCGAAGGTGCGATAGCTGTCAACGACATGCCAACATCCAGCAGCAACTGACTTCTTAGTTGAACCCCCTGACGGCCCCATGGCCCTTTGCTCAATGGGGAATGGACATCTTGGAGCCATTTCCCCTGGCCTTTGGCCAGCGTAGGTTCATGCTGGTCGTCGTCGACCACTTCACCAAATGGGTTAAGGCCAAGGCGCTGGCTAAGATTACCGAGAGCAAGGTGAGATCCTTTTTCTGAAAGTTCATAATCTGCCGGTTCGAATTACTGCACACCCTCGTCACCGACAACGGCCGGGAATTCGACAACGCTTCCTTCAGAGGATTCTGCGCGGAGTTGGGCATCCATCAGCGGTTAACCTCTGTCGGTCATCCTCAGACCAACGGGGCGGCCGAGGTGACCAACCGCACTATCCTCCAAGGGCTAGGGTGCGATTGGATGACTTCAAGAGGAGATAGGTGGAGGAACTCCACAATGTGCTATGGGCCTATCACACGACGCTGCGGGCTCCTACCGGGGAGACCCCCTTCAGCCTCGTCTTTGGGTCTGAGAATGTCATCCCTATAGAGATTGGCATCCCGAGCCTCCGAACAGAGTCTTATGATGGGGAGGACAACTCGAGCCAGCTACGAGCCAACCTTGACCTCGTGGAGGAGGTGCATGACTGGGCACGGCTCAGGATGGTTGTCTACCGATAGCGAACCACCAGGTACTACAACACTCACGTTCGTCCCAAGACGTTCCTGCCAGGGAACCTAGTCCTCAGACGGGCCGAGGTCTTGAAGCCGACGGAAGGAGGCAAGCTGTCGCCAAATTGGGAGGGAGCCTATCGGGTCACCGAAGCCCTCCACCATAGAGTGTATCGAATCGAAGGACTTGATGAGAAGTCGCTCTCCCGAACCTAGAATTCTGACAACCTCTGTCGGTACTACCAGTAATGTATACTTTTAACACTGAGTTATTAAGTGTTTGTATTCTTTTGGATGTACCTGGCTCATATTCTCGACTAATAAAAATATATTCGCGTAACCCATCTTTTCAGCCAAAGCCCAACTCCGATCGGCACTGAAAGCACGAGGCCATCTCGGCACCAAAGTCCAACTCCAGTCGGCATTAAAAGACCGAGGCCAGCTCAACACCAAAGCCCAACTCTAGTCGGTACTGAAAGCCCGAGGCCAGCTCGGCACCAAAGCCCAGCTCCGGTCGGCACTGAAAGCCCGAGGCCAGCTCGGCACCAAAGCCCGACTCCGGTCAGCACTGAAAGCCCGAAGCCAGCTCGACACCAAAGCCCGACTCCGATCGGCACTAAAAGCCTGGCTAGCTCGGCACCAAAGCCCGACTCCAATCGGCACTGAAAGCCCGAGGTCAGCTCGGCACCAAAGCCCAGCTTCGATCGGCACTGAAAGCCCGAGGCCAGCTCGGCACCAAAGCCCGGCTTCGGTCGGTACTGAAAGCCCGAGGCCAGCTTGGCACCAAAGCCCGGCTCCGGTCGGCACTGAAAGCTCGAGGCTAGCCCGGCACCAAAGCCCGGCTCCGATCGGCACTGAAAGCCCAAGGCCAGCTCTGTACCAAAGCCCAGCTCGGTACCAAAGCCCAGCTTCGGTCGGCACTAAAAGTCCGAGGCCAGCTCGGCAACAAAGCCCAGCTCCGGTCGGCACTGAAAGCCCAAGGCCAGCTCGGTAACAAAGCCCAGCTCCGGTCGGCACTGAAAGCCCAAGGCCAGCTTGGCAACAAAGCCCGACTCCGGTCGGCACTGAAAGCCCGAGGCCAGCTCGGCACCAAAGCTTGACTCCGGTCGGCACTGAAAGCCCGAGGCTAGCTTGGCACCAAAGCCTGACTCCGATCGGCACTGAAAGCCCAAGGCCAGCTCGGCAACAAAGCCCGACTCCGGTCAGCATTGAAAGCCTGAGGCTAGCTCGGCATCAAAGCCCGACTTCGGTTGTCACTGAAAGACCAAGGCCAGCTCGGCACCAAAGCCCGACTCTGATCGGCACTGAAAGCCCAAGGCCAGCTCGGCACCAAAGCCTGACTTCAGTCGGGCACTGAAAGCATGAGGCTAGCTCGGCACCAAAGCCCGACTCCGATCGGCCCTGAGAGCCTGAGGCAAGCTCGGTGCCAAAGCCCTACTTCGGTCAGCATGGGGAATCCAAGGTTGACTTGGCACCTGAAGAACGACCTCGGTCAGCCCTGAAGTCCCAATGACCGCTCGACGCTGCAAGCTCATCACGAGACTCACACCTCCGATGTCAAGCTTGGATTCACAAAGGGAAGTTTCGAGGCTAGCCTCAGCACTCCCACCAGGGTTCGATCCTATGTAGCAACTAATTCATGGATTTGCTCACAGTGAGCAGACAGACACGATGTCCCCTAGTGTCGACACAGCCCTATCAAGGGTCCTACAATAGCAAGCTGAAGGGGAAGGTATACAAAGTTAAATATTCAGCCCTCTGACAGATTTCAACAAAAGGGATCATTTTCATTACTTTGAATGTTCACAAAATGCCAACTAAGTCAGAGTTTAATACAAAAAGAAAAAGAAACAAATGATCAGGGCCCAGCCGGCGCAGACCCATCATCGGAGGGTGACCCCTTGAGCTCCTCATCTGGCTCGATGCCCTCGATGCTGGGAAGGCCGAAGGCCTTGGCTACCTTCTCCTTACCATCCTGGAACCCCTGGAGGTAAAGATCGGTGGAGGCCTCTGCCAGCTCATCCGCAAAGCTGGCGAACTTACGAAAGTCATCCACCGCTTCGACTGCCCTCGCCTCGGTGGCTGCAGCTCTCTCCTCCGCGGTGGCGACTGCTGCTTCCGCTCATCGGACCATGCACATTGTTGGCCCAGATGGCAACCCGAATTGGGTTCCTTTTTAACTTTAATTGATTAGTTAGCAAGATGTGCAAGTGAGAGGGCCACGGCAAACACAAGGCAATTTTATAGTGGTTCGGCGCAACCAGGTCCACTCCCAAGATTCACTTGGGTCTAGATTACAGCCGAGTTGTTTTCCAAGCTCACAACTCAAACTCTGGTTTTAACTCGGGCTTACCAGCACAAAACCCTACATCTAGGGCTCACAACTAACCCAACACAAGCACTCCGGCTTGTAACGAGGTATACCAACCTCCACTAATTCAATCCACAGATTGAATCAGCAAACCAATAAAGTGCTCCCCTTGAGGTACTAGAAAAGCCTGATAATTTGCAGATGGTAGATGCTTGGGCTTTCTCCCTTCTTCTCTTCAACTCCTCTAGAAGTGTTGAATCACGCCTCAGCTAGATTCTTGACGGTTGAAGACTTTTGGAGTTGAGATGAAGCTTTCTCCTGAAAATCCGCAGATATGACCTTTGAAACGCTCTTGGATTTTCTTCTGGCTAGACGAAACTTTCACTTGGATTTCACTCCTTTTGTGAGCTAAAAGGCTCTGTTTTTCCCTCTTTTCAAATGGATTTTCTCTGGGTTTTTTGATTTGAAAAGAACTCCTCTATTTATAGAATCTGTCCGTTAGAGACAGGAGCCGCGTTGGGGCTGATGTGTCATCTTTAAAAATCGCGCCCAGAATTCGCGGAGTCGACTCGAGCTCTGAGGGAGTCGGCTCGAGGTCGATTACCAGAAACATTTTAACCATTGAGGGGTCGACTCGCGAGTGTCGGCTCCTCCGACCGACTCGAGAAGTGATGGGTTCTGTTGTTTGAGCGGAGTCGGCTCGCACAGACAGGAGTCGGCTCGCAAGAATTCAGGGGTCGACTCTTGAAAACCAAGGGTCGACTCGAGAAACTCAGGCAAACTGGGGAGTCGACTCGGAAACCCATGAGTCGGCTCGGGACCGATACAAAAATCCTGATTGACTTTAAAACTTTCCCTGACTTGAATACCATGGATTCAAGACATGTTTCAAGAATTCATCGATTGGGAAATCCTTGAGCATACATCTTGTAACTGTTCAAAAAACATTTGATATGACCATTGATAGTTCATTCCTTTCCTCAAGGTTTTTGATAAATAAACATATTAAGATACTCATGGCTTTTGGAAATCATCAAAATCAATAAAGTTGGGGCAATTATGGATGATGACAAAAACATTGAGTATATGCTGTGATTCCAAAATCAACTTTTGTGTTCATGGAAAGGCTCCCCCTCAATGAGGTAGCTCCCCCTATGTAAATCATTCAAAATTTTTCAAAATCAAAAACTTAAGCAATTCCTTTATGAAATTCAATTTATCTCTTCCCCTTATATGAAACATATATTTTCTTTTTCTTATTTAATTCTCTCCCCCTTATTTAATTAGGGCAATTAAAAAGATGATGCAATATACGATTAATTCATATAAATCTCTCCCCCTTTTTGTAATCAACAAAAGGTTGAGATGCATCAGAGCATCAAATTGATTAAACTCATTTGAATTCATTCAGCATCAAAGTTATCAATTGAGTATTGAGATATTCAAAATTATATCAATTTAAACATAAGCATTCAAAGATATTCAAGGGTACTCACAATTGAAATAGACAAAAGTGAAGCATCAAACATTTTCATTACTTAAAAAAGAAAGTACATGGAAATGTAAACTTGTACATTGCATTTAAAGTAAATTGACTACATCAAAAAAAGGTTACATGAAAACTTAAAAATTTCTTCTTGTGATTCTATTCAAATGATCTACAATTTGCTTCATTCCTTCGCATTGAAGCCTTACATAGTCTTTAAGTTTTTCATCAACAAAAGTGCAAGCTGAAGTGATTTTCTCTTGAAGCTCTGCATTGCATTGTGAGTAAGTCTCCGAGTCTCCGCAAATGTCTTTAAGCTCTCCAAAGATATTCTTCAAATTTTCACTTAAGGATCCGGAAGATGAGCTAAGAGTGGACTCAATCAATGCAACACGATCACTGAGAGAATACAATGCTTCTTTTAAGTTCATATACTTATCATTAAATTCATCTTTCAATCTCTTTTCTTGATCACTTAACTCAGACTTGAATAAAGATCGAAGTTGATCCAACTGAGTATCAGAAAAACTAGCAGATGAAACAGTGGAAGACTGTGCAGGATCAATAGGAGGAGCTGGGGTAGGATCTGCAGTAGGAGCAGGAATAGAATCTGGAATAGATGAATGCTGAGGAGGCTCCGGAGATGAATGTCTCAAGGAAGATCTGGGTGCCTCTGCATCTAAGTCTCTATCCTCAGTAGCAGTCTTTCTCTTCCAACTTCCATTTTTCTTAATAAATCTCATGCGATGAATTGTAGCCAAAGTATAATAGTCTGTATGTCTTAACTCTTTCTTTGGCTCACTATCACTGAACACAATCCCTTGGCTAATAAATAGTTTAGTCAAAACCATGCCATAGGGTAAGCTCGATTTCTTCTTCCCACTACAGTCTGCAATATACCAAATCATCATCCTAGGCAGATTGATTGGTTTCCCTGATACAACTGCATCCATGATAAAGATATCTCGTTCTGAAACATAGTCAAACCGGCCTGTCTTAGGAAATAAGATCCTGCTGCAAATATTGTGTAGAAGCCTTAGTTTCAATGGTAGTTGACTTGCAAAGACTTCCTCAAATCCCTCAAAGTTACGGTTCAAAAGACGATTGAGAGCAGGAGACCTATCTTCAGGAGCAAATGTAGAAGGTCCAGATAAGGGTAACTTCAAAAGTCTAGAAAGAATGGAGGATGTAATGTTTAAACTGATGCCTCTAACCTTGCTTACAAGGCCATCATCTCCTCTAGACAAGTTCTTGTAAAATTCTTTGACCAAAGCAGGATAAGTTGGGCAATCCAAAGAGCAAATATCCTCAAAACCCATCTCGATTAGTTGCCTACCAATGATAAATCCCTCATTCTCAAACATCTAGAAATCCACTTTCCTTCCAGTGGTTACTATCCTACTGGCTAGAAGATCTACCTGGGGTAGGAGCTGGAGCTGGAGCTGGGGGATCACTAGCCGAAGGCGTAGAAGAGAATCCATTGACGGCTCGCGGACGGGTCGTCGGACGGTCCTTTTCTCTTCACACCGGCGCCACTCGAGCTTGCTCCTCGAGTTTTGGGGGCCATTGATCTTGAAGGATTATTTAATCAGGGGTTAATTGAAGTTTGGAGGGTTTTGGGAAGGTTTTGGAGAGGATTTGGAAGATTTTGGAAGAATGGAATGTCCGTCGGGTCGACTCGTGCCCTAAATAAATCGACTGGGACCACGTCGAGTCGACTCGCGCAAAGTGTGGAGTCGGCTCGCGACAAGTCACAGAGCACGGACACGATCTCGAGTCGACTCGCTCAGAGGAGGGGTCGACTCCTGAGTTTCAGCAGAAACTCGAGTCGACTCCGAAACTCTCGAGTCGGCTCCCGGACAAATTCCGAGAAAAATTAAATTGAGATTCAGAGAATCCGAATTAAGTCCCAAATTGATCTTTGAGTATGATTAAAAATCATGGATTTTGAGAGATCAAATTGATATGAGTTCTAGATAAAATTTCCTTAAGATTTTGAGAATTTGAAAGAATTCTAGATATTTTTCCTTAGAGGTTTCAAAATTTATTCAAAAGGATTACAAATTCCTAATTCTCCTCTAAGATAACAAAATCTTTCTTCATTTAAAGGTTTAGTGAATATGTCAGCTAATTGTTCTTATGTGTTTACATAATCTAAGCAAATTTCATCATTAGCTACATGTTCCCTAATAAAATGATATCTAATTTCTATGTGTTTTGTTCTTGAATGTTGAATTGGATTTTTAGTTAAGTTGATTGCGCTAGTGTTATCACATCTTATGGGTGTTTTATCAAGTGTGATACCATAGTCTTCAAGTTGTCGCTTAATCCATAGGATTTGCGCACAGCAACTTCCAGCTGCTATATTCAGCTTCAGTAGTTGACAATGCAACTGAATTTTGCTTTTTGCTAAACCATGTGATTAAGTTACTACCTAAGAATTGGCATGCACCACTTGTGCTCTTTCTATCTAATTTACATCCAGCATAATCAGAATCTGAATATGCAATTAGGTTTAATGTGGAATCTCTAGAATACCATAAACCTACATTTTTAGTTCCATTTAGATATCTTAATATTCTTTTAACAGCTATTAAATGTGATTCTTTAGGTTCAGATTGAAATCTAGCACATAAACATACTGAAAACATGATATCTGGTCTACTTGCTGTTAAATAAAGAAGGGATCCAATTATACCTCGATAATACTTTTATCTACCTTTTTACCTTCTTCATCTTTGTCCAGCTTGCATGAAGGACTCATTGGAGTTCCGAGGGGTTTCATTGTTTTCATACCAAACTTTTTGAGTAGTTCTCTTGTGTATTTGGTTTGGTTGATAAAGATTCCCTCCTTGCATTGTTTGATCTGGAGTCCAAGGAAGAAGTTGAGTTCTCCCATCATGCTCATCTCGAATTCTCCCTGCATTAACTTTGCAAATTCTTGACACAGAGATTCGTTAGTAGCACCAAAAATAATGTCATCTACGTATATTTGTACTACAAGTAAATCTTTACCTTTTCTTTTCAAAAACAAAGTTTTATCAACATTTCCTCTTGTAAAATCATTTTCTATTAAGAATTTACTTAACCTATCATACCAAGCTCTAGGTGCTTGTTTCAAACCATATAAAGCTTTGTGCAATTTAAAAACGTGATTTGAAAACTCGTGATCTTCAAAACCTGGTGGTTGTTCTACATAAACTTCTTCATTAATAAATCCATTTAAAAATGCGCTTTTTACATCCATTTGAAATAAGTTAATATTCATATGACATGCAAATGCAAGTAATAGCCTAATGGCTTCTAATCTAGCTACAGGTGCAAAGGTTTCATTAAAATCAATACCTTCCTCTTGATTATATCCTTTAGCAACCAATCTAGCTTTGTTTCTAATTACAATGTCATTTTCATCTAGTTTATTTCTATAAATCCATTTTGATCCTATTACAGAATGACTTTTAGGTCTTTCAACTAAGGTCCAAACATTATTTCTTGTAAATTGATTTAGTTCTTCTTGCATAGCTAACATCCAATTATTATCTTTTTCAGCTTCTTCAATAGTTTTAGGTTCAATTTGTGATACAAATGCAAGATGATTACTAATATTTCTCATGTATGATCTAGTCCTTATTCCTTGAGATGGATCGCCTATAATCAATTCCTTAGGATGACTATGAGCATATCTCCAGTCTCTTGGAAGATCTACATCATTATGATCAATATTGACATCATCGTCCTTATCATCATCTTTAGCCTCTTGTTCATGATCAGAAGATACTTCAATATTAAGTTTTTCAAGATCTTTTTCTATGTTTGTATCTTCCTCATCATCAATCTTTTCAGATCCAGTTGCTAAAGATTCATCAAAAACTACATGTATGGATTCTTCAACTACTAAGGTTTTCTTGTTAAAGATTCTATATGCCTTACTAGTTGTTGAATAACCTAGAAAAATTCCTTCATCAGATTTAGCATCAAATTTTCTAAGTTGTTCTTACCATTATTATGAATGAAACATTTACATCCAAATGCATGAAAATATTTTATATTTGGTTTTCTTTCATTCCATAATTCATAAGGTGTTTTCTTTAATATTGGTCTTATTAAAGCTCTGTTTAAGATGTAACATGCTGTGTTAATTGCTTCCGCCCAAAAATACTTTGGTAAGTTGCTTTCACATAGCATGGTACGGGCCATGTCTTCTAGAGTTCTATTTTTTCTTTCAACTACACCGTTTTGTTGTGGAGTCCTAGGGGCTGAAAAATTATGATTAATTCCATTTTCAGTGCAGAAATTTTCAAAAAGGTCATTTTCAAATTCTGTTCCATGATCACTTCTTAGAGATACTATAGTAGTGTTTTTCTCATTTGTGACTTTCTTGAAAAATTTCAGGAACATCGAGAAAGTCTCATCTTTGTGAGCTAAAAATATTACCCAAGTATATCTAGAATAATCATCTACAATCACTAGACCATATTTCTTTCCTCCTAGACTTGTGGTTCTAGTTGGTCCAAATAGGTCCATGTGAAGTAGCTCTAGTCCCCTAGAAGTTGAAACAATGTTTTTAGATTTAAAAGAACTTCTAGTTTATTTTCCAAATTGACATGCATCACATATTTTATTATTTTCAAAATCTAATTTAGGTAAACCTTTAACTAAATCCATTTTAATTAACTTTGAAATAAGATGTGTGCTTGCATGACCTAATCTACGATGCCACAACCAACTAATTTCATTTATGTTAGCATTGTCAGCAATTAAGCAATGATCACTCAAAGATAATTTTTCTAGATCAACTAAGTAAACATTGCCATGTCTATAACCAGTAAATACAATGCTATCATCAATAGAATTAGTTACAGTGCATATAGAAGATTTAAATGAAACATTAAAGTTTTTATCACATAATTGACTTATGCTAATTAGATTATGCTTCAAACCATTAACATAAAGTACATTATCAATCACTATAGATGGAGTTATGCGAACTTTACCAAGGCCCATAATTTGACCTTTACCGTTGTCGCCAAACGTCACAACTCCACCTTTCTTTTCCTCCAGGGTGATGAATTCATCTTTGTCACCCGTCATATGTCTTGAGCAGCCACTATCAAGGTACCATTTTTTCTTTGATCTTTTGGCTACAAGACATTCCTGCAATATGATCAAACTTTATGCTTAGGTACCCAAGCTTTCTTGGGTCCTTCATGGTTAGCAGCAATAAAAATTGTTCCTTTCGGAACCCATATTTTCTTAGCCTTTACATTTAACTTGTTGTTATTCTTTAACGTTTTGCATTCAAATGATTTATGACCTTTTTCATTACATTTAAAACAAGTTATATTACTTTGGTTGGTTTTTACAAAAATATTCTTTAGGGATTTCTGTTTTCTTAATGTGTTATATCCTAAACCAGCTTTGTCAAAAACAGCTTTTTGACTATTTAGGATCATGTTAAGTTTAGTTGAACTTAAGGTGAATTTCTCAACTATGTCTTTATATTTTTTAACATCCTTTTTAAGAGAGTCAATTTCTTTAGCTTGCTGTTCTTTATCTAAAGCTAAAGTTTCTATTTGATCTTTTAAATCTTTAGTTGAGTTTTTAGTTTCAGATTTTAATAAATCTTTTTCTTGATTAAGATTATCTCTTTCTTTCTTAAGTTCTTCTTTTTCATTGGTTAAGTTCTTTACTTCTAAAGCTAATTCATTTTTACTTTTAGCTAGACTAATATTGTCATTTTTCAAAAACTTATACTTTTTCTTTAAGGATTTAAAATCAATCATAAGTTCATTGAAAGCCTCAAACATTTTATCAAATGTAAAATCATCATTTGAGTTTTCAGAACTTACCTCATTGTCGTTGTCGTCGTCGTTGGCCATGAAACAAATATTGGCAACTTTCTTTTGCTCATCTTCTTTCGACGAGGAAGATTCTTCAGACCATGTTGTCATATAAGCTTTCTTCTTTTTCTTGTAGGCCTTTTTCAGTAAAGGACAGTCATACTTGAAGTGCCCTGGCTTTTTACACTCATAGCATACTAAGGGCTCTTTTTCTTTTTATTTCTCCTTGTCCTTTTTCTTATCCTTTTCTCCTTCAAATCTTGCTCCAAATTTCTTTTTATGGAATGGCCTTTTTCTCATAAATCTTCTGAACTTTTTGGCCAAGAGAGCAGTTTCCTCATCATCTTCATCATTACTTTCACTGCTGCTCTCTTCCATTTCTGCAGTCTTGAGGGCAAGAGTTTTTCTTCTTTTTGTTTCCTCCTCAACATGCTGCTTCATTGTTAACTCGTGGGTCATTAAGGATCCTAGAAGCTCCTCTAAAGGTAGTGCATTGAGGTCTTTAGCTTCTTGGATGGCAGTGACTTTTGCTTCCCACGATCTTGGTAGAGACCTAAGAATTTTACGCACAAGATCAGCATTAGAATAAATTCTACCAAGACTTTTCAGACCATTCACAATATCAGTAAATCTAGTGAACATGCATGTGATGGTTTCAGTTTGTTCCATAGTAAATAATTCATATTTATGAACCAAAATATTTATCTTTGATTCTTTTACTTGGTTTGTTCCTTCATGAGTAATTTCCAACCTATCCCAAATTTCTTTTGCGGAATTACAAGTTGAGATTCGGTTGAATTCATTTGAGTCTAAGGAACAATATAAAATATTAATGGCCTTAGCATTTAATTGTGCCATTCTTCTATCATTATCATTCCAATCCCTTTCGGGTTTAGGAACAATAGTGCCATCAATTAAGTGTGTGGGTGTACTAGGTCCATTTAATATAACACCCCAAAGCTCATAATCAGAAGCTTGAATGAATATCCTCATTCTAGCTTTCCAATAAGAATAGTTTGAGCCATTAAAAAGTGGAGGTCTATTCGTAGAATGACCTTCAGCAAAACTTGACCCAATTTGTGTTGCCATATGGATCTTTAGCCCTTGATCGTGAGATCAAATTCTAAATGAGCACTTGCTCTGATACCAATTGTTGGCCCAGATGGCAACCCAAGAGGGGGGGGGGTGAATTGGGTTCTTAAAAAATTTAAGACTTTTTAACTTTAATTGATTAGTTAGCAAGATGTGCAAGTGAGAGGCTAACTAAAATTAATACACAAGCAAATAAAGAGAGATAGAGATAGAGAAAATTAGGCACGGCAAACACAAGGCAATTTTATAGTGGTTCGGTGCAACCAGCACCTATGTCCACTCCCAAGATTCACTTGGGTCCACACTATAATCTCTCTAGATTACAGCCGAGTTGTTTTCCAAGCTCACAACTCAAACTTGTTGTTTTACCGGGCGCACAACGAACCCAGCTGGTTTTAACTCGGGCTTACCAGCACAAAACCCTACACGTTGTTTTTCTAGGGCTCACAACTAACCCAACACAAGCACTCCGGCTTGTAACGAGGTATACCAACCTCCACTAATTCAATCCACAGATTGAATCAGCAAACAAAAAGGATTATAGTGTTTGAACAATAAAGTGCTCCCCTTGAGCAAATATATAAATTAAGTACAAAATATTAAAAGGTTAGAAAAGCCTGATAATTTGCAGATGGTAGATGCTTGGGCTTTCTCCCTTCTTCTCTTCAACTCCTCTAGAAGTGTTGAATCACGCCTCAGCTAGATTCTTGACGGTTGAAGACTTTTGGAGTTGAGATGAAGCTTTCTCCTCTTTTGAAAATCCGCAGATATGACCTTTGAAACGCTCTTGGATTTTCTTCTGGCTTTTGTGGAATGAAGAGAAGGAGTAGACGAAACTTTCACTTGGATTTCACTCCTTTTGAAACACTCTTCTTTGAGCTAAAAGATTTTTCCTATAAGCTCTGTTTTTCCTCTTTTCAAATGATATTCTTTTCTCTCTTTTTGATTTTCTCTGGGTTTTTTGATTTGAAAAGAACTCCTCTATTTATAGAATCTGCAAAAATATATCCGTTAGAGACAGGAAAAATAGCCGTTATTCAAAAATCTTACCGTTGGGGCTGATGTGTCATCTTTAAAAATCGCGCCCAGAATTCGCGGAGTCGACTCGAGCTCTGAGGGAGTCGGCTCGAGGTCGATTACCAAAAATAGAAACATTTTAACCATTGAGGGGTCGACTCGCGAAAACATAAGTGTCGGCTCCTGAAAGTCGGGAGTCGACTCGAGGAATATGGGGAGTCGACTCGAGAAGTGCTCAAAAAATATGGGTTCTGTTGTTTGAGCGGAGTCGGCTCGCACAGACAGGAGTCGGCTCGCAAGAATTCAGGGGTCGACTCTTGAAAACCAAGGGTCGACTCGAGAAACTCAGGCAAACTGGGGAGTCGACTCGGAAACCCATGAGTCGGCTCGGGACCGATACAAAAATCAGAAAAATGTTCTGATTGACTTTAAAACTTATCCCAATTAAATTTAAAATATAAATTTGACTTGAATACATTAAATATGAAGTTTATCATGGATTCAAGACATGTTTCAAGAATTCATCGATTGAAATATAATGTATTAAAAATTCCTTTTTGAAATCCTTTTGAGCATACATCTTGAAACTTCTTTTTCTAACTGTTTAAAAAACATTTGATATGACCATTGATAGTTCATTCCTTTCAATTTGAATAAGCTCAAGGTTTTTGATAAATAAACATATTGTTTTCTTTAAGATACTCATGGCTTTTGGAAATCATCAAAATCAATAAAGTTGGGGCAATTATGTTTCAATAATTTCTCAACAACGGCACTGGTGTCGGCCATCCTTGCCACTTCCTCCACTTTCTTAGCCCTCTCCTCGGCTGCCTTTACTTCAACATAGAGGGCGTCGATGCGGAGCTCCCTGACAGTGATGACCCCCATGGACAACCCCCAGCTGATCCATGGCCACCCGTGGGCGCTCGGCTTCGGCGACTGCCCGACGATCAACCTCCTCGAGCTCCGTAGCCCGATCGGTTTGCGCCGCCTCCAGGGCCTCCTTTGCCCTCTCAGCTCGGGCCAGGGCGTCGGCAGCTTCCTGCTAGGCCTGGCGGAGAACAACTTCTCCTTGGTCGATAACCTCCCTTATGGCAACTAAAGAGTTCACTGACTGCATCAAAAATGAGTCAGTACAAGACAATTGAAATAAAAAATCTTGAGGTCGCGTAAGATGACATACCCGAATGTGGGCCACGAAGGCCTTCCTGAAGAAGGCTGAGGCCCCCAACTGACGAAGTTCCTCCTGAAATTCGGGTAGAATGATCTGAGAGATGAGTCGCTCGCCCGGCGACCATGGTTCATCACTGAAGGCCGGGAGGGGATCGCCCCAACTTCGCCTCCCTCTGCGGCCTCATCTGGCTTGGGTGCTGCGGGTGCTGAGTCGGAGGCCATTGGCACCTCCTCCACAGCGGTCCCACTGCTGCTGGGTGGCCCTCACTCGCCCGCTCCCCAAAGGGGCCCTCGCCCGAGCTCGGCTCCACTTCCATCCGCACCAGTTCAATGGCCGGGATGGTGGACTCTGCCGGCGCAGTGGCCTCCTCAGCTCTCGCTCCCTTCGGAGGAGTGTCGGCCGTGAGGTCGATGGCGGGACTGGGCGCTCGTTCCCCTTGGTAGGCGGGTAATCATTGCGTGCAGTGCATGCAACCTGCATTGCGCTCGGTGCACAAAGTCTTTTCCCAAATATCAAACCTCGTACCATACAAAGGTCCAATGGGCCTCATTTGCCAAACCCAGGTTCATCCTTTCTCATTACAGGTTGAGCCTCCACCCAAAAACACAATACATTGGAGCCAAGAATATGACAGCTGGCACAAAGGACCAATGAATTGGCACGACTATTGTCATGAGACCAGCACCATCCAAGACTATTTTCCCCAGCTTAAAATGTACTTTCAGATGTTTCAAACTACAACCATCGACCCATAAATTCAATTTGACAGTTAATAATGCCTAAATAAATTCCTCTATCATCTCCCTCAAATTAATGCATCCGGTCAATTGTTATGCAACCAATTTGAGTTCATTGCATCCATATGTCCTGATTCTCTCAAAGCTATAGGTGAATGCTATTTATACATGATATTCCAGTATCAAAGTGAAGTCAAAGACTGCATATTTTTCTCATGACAATTAAAGCATCCATAATTTAGAAACCACATAATTAAATACCTCAAAGCTGTAAAAGCGCTATCATGTCGTGGATGAACTTTTAGCTATTACTACACAAGAAAAGCATGCTAACGTGAATGATCTATTCCAGTTTTATCCCAATAGTAACACATACCAGAATGTGATGCAACTAATGCTGTGGCCATGTCTCTCAGTTTTTTTATCTTGTTGAGAGTCTGTTCCTCCATAGAGAAAGTGACAGTTTCTGAATCGACATCATTGTTAGATTGAATGCACATAAGTGCACTTTCAAAACCCTACAAATTATGAAAAAGGAAAAGTATTTAGCTGAAAGAAAAAAATTGAAGATCATGGTTTGGCAATGAAGTCCCCAATATTATGATGAGATTCTAGGCAATTTTACATCAAAATTTTGAAATGGTATGGACAAGTCAGCAAACTTTGAAATGGTATATACAAGGCAGCAACTATATAATGCTAATCTTTAGATTCAAAGCTGCTTAATTAAGACCTAAAACGTCAGCAGCAACATAGAAGTGCCTTACTGTTGGAAATGCCTAACTCACTTAACCAAAATAAATAAAAGCCCAACTCGTGTAAGGTTTTAGCAACACAAGGTGAGTCCCAGCCAGAATCATCAAAGCAATCACTCATGCTACTTGGAAAATCACCCCGCAATTACAAACGAAATGAACTTACAAATTTGTTCTTTCTTGGTAACCCTTTTTATCTCTATTACAATCAACATAAAGAAGATATTGCTGACCACTTGAGCATTGAAGTAGCATTTCCCCACCAGAGCTACAAGGGATGATACAGGTTCTGTATTAAATTTAAGCAGACTCAGATGCAGGCTTCACGGCAACCCAAAACAATCTCTCAACAGACAGAAGTTCCGCAACCAATACAGACAACAAGTCAATCATCATAAACCGACCATTGTGACCTGCTAACTTGAATCCTTGAACAATTCTGGTCCACATCATCAACTTGTCTAACCCATTTTGTTTTAGCCTTGTTGAACTAATCAACTTAAATTCTAACCCAAGCCATAACCAATAGTGAAGATTAGAAGCATGGAAAGCCAGGTCAAACAACATTTACAAAGGAGATTTGAATGATGCATCAGGAACGTTATCTCATGGCTTACCATGTCTGTCAAAGATATCCAACATTAGCTCCAATATTTCACTCAATTGTGTGAATTTGGAAAGTGGCCTTGTTTTGTGCTTTGTCTATCACCATGTATGACATGGT
>UESW01001339.1:223388-291003 GCA_900491605.1 Calamus simplicifolius | reverse complement strand
ATTTTCTACGTCCACTATTTTTTCATGTAACTTTGGTTGTATATTTTCTAATATTACTTTTATTACAGATGAATAAGGAGACAAAAGAATTTCCCAAGCCTATTGAGCACTTCAAGGACATGCATTGTAGTAATCAAATGGGTGGATCAACGACGTTGCACAACAAAGATATGTATGTTGTTGTTTGGATAATATGAATATCAAAATATCAAAACTAATATTGCAATTATTATGTCTGAATTATTTACTAGGTTAATGTTCATGCATGATCTAAATGCCATGATGCTACTTTCTTTATAATGTATAGTTCCCCTAGATTCCTTGTTGCCTAAGCTGATTGAGTAGATAAAGGGTGCATACCCTTTATCATGCAAGGATCAATTATTGAATCCATATTAATGACCCTAGTATGTGTGCCAGGTGTGTGCCAGTGTGTGCCAGGTGCAAATATGCCAGATTTAGAGAAGGGGAATATAGTTTGGACATGGCTTCACTCTCTTGGGTACCACTCATGATTTAGAAATATAATTAATTAGAGGTGGGAAATATTTCTACCAGTTTCCTGCCAGACAGAATTATCGTTCATAAACTAATGTCTGCATTATTCTATTGCTCCATCTGGCACTTTGCTGGTTATAGAAATATAATTTGCACCCTTTCTCTTAAGTTGAAGTATGAAAATGAGTAAAATGACAAAAATTGATGCAAGAACCACTCCACCAACTGTTGTTCCAATAATCACTGGCACTTTTCCTCATTTCGAACATGATCCAGAAATGTCTTGCCCAGCCAATCTCCCTCCTCGGTGCCCATTTCAGAACAGAGGTTTGCTGTCTCGAGCAGTGGATTCCACACCTCAAACCACACTATTTAGGTTTCCATTCCAAGGGTCCATCATAGATGAAAAACCCTCATGGCTTGATGAACTCTTGACTGATTCAGAAAGTACTCGTAGAGGGATCTCTCATAGGAGATCTTTGAGCGATTCTGCAGCAATTCTGGAGGTCCCAACAGCTTTGGGCGCTCCATTATCACCTATCAGTGAAGGAAATACTATGAAATCGGAGACAGGAATAACTGTATTACATGCTGATTATTCAAGAATTTATATGTCCTGAATTGCCTACAAGGAAGAGATAAAGCCCCATGGTACATTGCAGTATTAATATTGTAAGCTCATATGTAACATGCACGTCTCTGGTAGGTCTTACTGCCCTCTCACCAATAAAATAAGAACGAGGGTGTGAAAGGAACTCAAAAGCTAGTGTAGGATGGTTTTGCTGTATGTGTAACAAGTGTATGCTCCATTTTAAGCTATTGTTTTTCCACACGCACACACACACTTATATTAATTCACCCTTGTGCTTTGACATTTTTGTTGTTTTTAATGACTGTTGGACTACTCATGTTTCTTAAGCAAATAAAACAACGATGCCATCTTGTCTACACCTAGTATCTCCATGTGTTGTCAGATCATGAGTGAAGTCCTGAGGACATTTTCTTTTGTACTTCTAATTGGTTTAAGATGTTATTTTGGTTGTGTTGCGTGGCTATTTTCTTATTGTGATTCTTTTGTAGGAAGAAATGCTCCAACGCCGCACATCGTTATCCACCCAGGAAGATGGCTCTGATAGTGGAAATATTACTGAGGGTGACATTGTTGATGACGTTCTTGGCACACGTTCGAGCTATCGCAAATGCTGGGGATCGATTCCTAGAATGAAGGCAGCAAAAAGACCTCGACAGAAGAATTTTGCCTCTACCTCTAGTTGGGATGCATCACATTCGATTCCGGGTGATGAAGCTCTGCGTGAGCAAGTTATGCGTCAGGAACAAATAATTCAAGGATTAATTGCTACACTTGTTGCTGCTGGGTTTAGTGTTCCTATTCCTTCCATAACTAATATACCATCAAGTTCAGCATCGACTTCAGCTAACACTATATTGCCTTCACAACATTCATTGTCACCTCCTTCACCTCCGCCTCCACCTCCGCCTCCGCCTCCGTCTTCACAGTAGTATGTTTTATGTTAGTTAAGGATATTGTAATTGTTATTGTAATTCATATGAGCATGTATCATGTATTCTTAGTTTCTTTAGTTTAGTTTAGTTGATGTTGAAACTACTGAAACTTTGTATCAGGTATTCTCAGTTTCTTTTTTCATTCTTCCTTAACATATAATGTGAAAAATTCATATGAGCATGTAGTTAATTCCCTTGATATCTTAATGCAGATATTCATATGCTCAGAGGATGCCATTCATTTATATGAAACTTTATGTATCAGGTATCTTCAATTTCTTTAGTTTAGTTTAGTTGCTGTTGAAACGGTTGAAACTTTATGTATTACGTATCCTCAATTTCTTTAGTTTAGTTTAGTTGCTACTGAAACTGCTAAAACTTTATGTATCAGGTATCCTCAATTTTTTTAGTTTAGTTTAGCTGTTGTTGAAACTACTACAACTTTATGTATCATGTATTCTCAGTTTCTTTTTTCATTCTCCCTTAACATATAATGTGGAAAATTTATATGAGCATGTAGTTAATTCCTTTGATATCTTGATGCAAATATTCATATGCCCAGAGGATGCCATTCATTTATATGAAACTTTATGTATCAAGTATTCTCAATTTCTTTAGTTTAGTTTAGTTGTTGAAACTGCTGAAACTCTATGTATCAGGTATCCTTAATTTCTTTAGTTTAGTTTAATTGTTGTTGAAACTGCTGAAACTTTATGTATCATATATCCTCAATTTCTTTAGTTTAGTTTTGTTGCTGTTGAAACTGCTGAAACTTTATGTATCAGGTATCCTTGCGCATGAATGTGTGTTTACATTTTGAGATTTGATGAAGGAAGGCAGAGTGGTGGGAAAAGGTAACCATAGCATAATTTGTTTGTTTACATTTTGAGATTTGATTTGTTTTGATGTTTGCTCATATTTTTATTTTGCATTAGACTCAATATACCACCAGTCATCAGAAGCACACTAGAAGGATCTTCCAAGAAAAGTGAGCAAAGTGTATTTTGGCATGAGAGGTTTGCAATGATGCAAAGTGTATTTTGGTATGAGAGGTCTGCAATGATGCAAAGTGTATTTTGGCATGAAAGGTCTGCGATGATGTCTTATTGGAACAGAAATGTCTTATTGGAACATTTATGGATATTATAATTGATATGGACTATTGACTTTCATTATTAGTTATTTTGATGTTTATCTTTTGTTGCCATTATGTAAAAATGATGTATATGTAATGGATATTGTTGGTAAAGAATCATTATTTTTATTGATACGGTTTTTGATATTTAAAAAAATATATGAATCAAACAAATTATATTTTATTTAAATAAAATAAGCAAAATATTAAAATTTAAAATAAAAATATAATTTTAAAAAATTAAATAATTTAAAATAGAATAAATATAACTTTTCTATATGATTTTAGACATTTTGTAGGAAATAAAAGAAAAAATATTTATTTTTTATTTTTTTCTATAATTTAATTTATTTTTGCAGGTAAAAATGATTTAAAAATAATAATTTAAAAAATCATTAAAAATTTAAAAATATTATTATCCAACTTTTTCCTACCATGTTGAGGTTTTTCGTAGGGAAAGATATAGATAAAAAATATTTTTTGATTTTTCCCTACGATTTTGGGGTTTTTCGTAGGGAAAGGAATCATAAAAATTATTACTAGTCAACTTTTCCCTACGATTTTCAAAAAATTCATAGGGAAAAATGTAGATAAAAAAATATTTTTTTGATTTTTCCCTACGATTTTGAGGTTTTTCGTAGGGAAAGGAATCATTAAAAATTATTACTAGTCAACTTTTCCCTACGATTTTCAACAAATTCCTAGGGAAAGATGTAGAAAAAAAATTAATTTTTTTTATTTTTCCCTACGATTTTGAGATTTTTCGTAGGGAAAGAAATTATTAAAAAAATTTATTAGCCAACTTTTCCCTACGATTTTTCTTAAAATCGTAGGGAAAGATTGGCTAATAAAAATATTTTTTAGTTTTTTCCTACGATTTTTTATTTTCGTAGGCAAAAGTTTTTAAAATTTAAATTCAAATTTCAAATTCTGGTCACTCTTTCCCTACGAAATATGAACTTTTCCCTACGAAAAAAATCGTAGGGAAAAGGTCTGCTCTTTGCCTACGAGTTTGAAAGTCGTAGGCAAAGGCTTTCCCGATGCACATATGCCTACGACTTTTTTCAGCTTTTGCCTACGACAAAAATCGTAGGGAAAGGCTTTCCCTATAATTTTCCTATATTTCCCTATGAAAAAAATCGTAGGTAAAAGTCATTTTTCTTGTAGTGTAATGTTATAGATTTACCATAAAATTAGGAGAGAGATGGAATAAGTACCAAATAAAATATGTATAGTATTATAAAAATTTCATAATAATACTAAAGTAGTCCAATGTGAATCTAATATAGAATCACTAGGAAAGCGATCATTAAAAAATTAATAATAATATTTTTATATTTAAAAATTTATTATAACATTAAATATGTAAAATTTCATCTATATCATATATCTAATAAAGATTATTTAGATTTTTTTACCATGAACAATACACAAATATTTAAAATCTTTTTTTTCTAGCTCCTAAAGATATCGTATATTTAACAATATCTTTAATTTTACTTGCATATTTATTAATAAATTTTAAACTATCTTGTATAATTAAACTTAAAGATGCAACATGTACATTTTACATGAAATAATTTCTTATCTGAGATGGAATGCTAATGCTATTTAATTAATTCAATAACAACATTATCATTAGAAACATTATTAAAAGAAATTATCGTGTATGCAATAATCATATACTTTAGGCATGATTAAACTAAAGATGTCGGAAACATGATGTAAAAATTTAAATAATTTAAAACTAATAATTCATTTTTGTATAATCTAGTTGGAATTAATAAAATGCATTGTTACATAAATATAAGAAAACTCAAAATTACTACTCTGGATATCAAAGGTAAGTGTTATTCTACAATTAATAGTTGAAAAATAAGTAATCAAATTTTGTTTATATTCAAAAATTTGTATAAAAAAATCATATGTAGTAATATTTAAGAAATTTTTTATATGCAAGATTTAAGGTAACTTTTATATATTATTCAAAATATGCATTTTTAGTAAAATAAAAAAAATAATTTAGTACCTATAATTAATTTTTATAGTTTTTTTTTCTATTCACCTCTTGGGAATTAAAAAAAGTTGATATCTCATTTGAACTAAATTTAGGTTGGCTCTTAGTGGAATCCTTAGTGTTGCTGCCAAATCATCCTCCTCGAGTATCCGCGAGTATCCGGTCATCTTCTTCGGCGTGCCAAGGATCCTTCGGCGAGCCTCTCACACTTGGAAGCCTGCAAAAAGTTTCAAGGATCGAAGATTATAGCGGAAACCCTTCTGTTGGCCTTATAGTGATTTTGATGACTACAAAATAATTAAGTATTATACTAATGATCTTGTGGTTAAGTTAAATGAATTTCATATGAATCATCAAGAATATTGTGTTACTTCAAATCAAAGGTAAAATGAAAGGTGATGTATTAATTCTATGTATGTGCTTTACAATTTACATTATTTTCAAAAGGTTTGGAGCGAATAAATTATTTTTTCAACGGCCTTGGATTTTATAATCACTAGATGATTTTTATATGTTTTATATTTGGACGGTTCACTTAACAAAATGACTTTCAAGTTTAATTATATTTGCATTGTTTTGAATTGGATTCAATTATCCTACAAGTTTCTATTTATAATTCTATTTTGAATCATCACCGGATTATGTTCTTAAACTATCTATATTTGGATTGCCTTCGGTTTGGCTTCAGTCAGATGCTTGCTGGCTTGCTTATAATTTATCATATTACAGCTGGCTTCTTGGTACTTATTAAGTTGGCATGTTCCTTCTTTTGGAGCTCACGGCTGGTTCCCTAGCTTTCTCGTTTTGGCATGTTAGTTAAAATTTTTGGCATGCTAATTCTTGAAAGCTCTCTATTGTTTCTCTTGACACAAAAAATTGGGATTCTACTTTTCATGTTTTGGCATGCTACTTTCCCAAGTCTATCGACTGGCTCCATTGTGTTTAAAATTAGAATGCCAATTCTTGAGTTGGCATGCCAATTTTCAAGAGGCTTCGGTTAGCTCCCTGATTCCAAAATATTAGCATGCTACCTTTTGGATTTTGGCATGCTACTTTAACAAATTTGGCATACCGTATTTTGGTTTTTGGAATGCCATCATCTTGAAGACTTTGGCTGGCTTCTTTGTGCTAAATATTGGAATGCCACTTTTGTGCTTTTGGCATGCCAATTCATTGCCTAATGGTTAGCTACTTCCAGTTTTCAATATTGGGCTACCGATTATTATTTTTTGGGATGCTACTTTTTCTCTTGCCACCGTTTGGGATTTTTACTCATGGCCATTTTCTTGGTTGGTTGTTTTCGTAAATCTTTGCTCTCTCTCTCTCACTCTCTTCTCTATTTCACAATGGTAATGTGCAATGGATATTTCTTTTCTTGATTATATATTGAGCTGTTGATTAGTTATTCTTGAGCAAAAAAGAGGAAAGAAAAATAGAAGAAAGAGGAAAGAAGAAAAGGAGTGAAAAATAGTATAAAAAATTATGTAAAAAATAGAGTGAAAATCTTGTTGAAAATCTTTGTGAGAAGAATCATTTGAAAGAGAGATTTATTGTTTGTAAGAGAGGTTTATTGGAGAGTTGTATTCATTATTTCAAAGCCACCGAAGTTCATTCATTGCTGATTTTTTAAGTGGTCCTAAAGCTCCATCAACCTTCTTGAAGAGCATTCAATCTTCAATCAAAGGCTTCATTATTGCTCCGGCGTGCTCAAAAGAAGAAGCCATCTTGTGAAGTATTCTTCAATATTTTGATAAGTATTTATTATTGATTATCTGCTCATTTATTAAGAGCATCTTGTATCAAACATTCTATTACTTGTGCTTAATCTTGTAAGGCTTGCTTGTGCCCATAAACAAGTGTGCTAGCCCGAAAGGCTAATATGTAAGGCCCCCTTGTGTCCATAAACAAGAAGACTAGCTTGGAGGGCTAGTGTATAAGATCCCCTTGTACCCATAAACAAGAAGACTAGCTTGGAAGGCTAGTGTGTAAGGCTTGATTGCTTGTGTCCGTAAACAAGTTTGCTAGCTAGGTAGGCTAGTGGTAATAGTGGAATACCCAAGGTGTTCTTGGGTAATGGATATAAGTGCAGGTTGGCATCGAACCACTATAAATCCCTTGTGTTTGGTTGTGCTTTTTATTGTGTTGCTTGCATATTATCTTCACTGCATTACACTTAGTTTATTTGTGAAGAAAATTTAATTGCACATACTTGCTAATTAGTCTAATTAATTTTTAAGAAACCCAATTCATCCCCCTTTTGGGTTGCTATATCTGGGCAACAATTGGTATCGGAGCAGGTGCTCTTGATTTTAAGCCTTAAAAAGCTTTGAGCTAAAGATCATAACAACCCAAATGAGTTCCATATTGAGCGAGGGACAATCTACCAAAAGACCACCACTATTTAATGGCACTAATTATACTTATTTGAAAGCACGGATGAAAATATTTATTCAAGCACTTGATTATGATTTATGAAGCATCATAGTCAATAAACCTCACACACCCACTATTAAATTTGATGATATTGTTGCTCTCAATCTGGAAATGGAATGGGATGTGTAGGTTAAGAAAATTGCTCAGCTCAATGCTAAAGCCATGAATGTTTTATATTGTTCTTTAGATGCAAATAAATTTAATCGTATTTCTACATGCATATCTGCTAAAGAAATTTGGGATAGGTTAGAGATTACCCATAAGGATACTAATCAAGTAAAGGAGTCCAAAATTAATATGCTCGTTCATAGAAATGAATTGTTTAAAATGGAATCTTATGAAAGTATTTCTGATATGTTCACAAGATTTACTGATATTATTAATGGACTAAAAAGTATTGGAAAATCCTATACTAATGCTGATCTTGTGAGAAAGGTATTGAGATCCTTGCCTAGGTCTTGGAAAGCTAGAGTCACTGCCATACAAGAAGCCAAAGACCTAAACATTCTATCTCTTGAAGAATTGATTGGATCGCTGATGACTCATGAGCTTCAATAAAGTCAACATCTTGATGAAGAATAGTTCAAAATAAAAATAAGAGATTTATAGCACTAAAGTGTGCTACCTAAAAGGATGAGAATGAGAGCTCAAGTGATGAAGATAATGATATAGCTCTCATTACAAGGAAATTTAAGAAATTTATAAGAAAAAAAAATTGATGAAAGAAAAAGGGCATTAATGAAGGGAGAGTCAAGCTATGAAAAAGAAAATGAAATAATTTGTTATGAATGCAATAGGCTGGGATACTACAAGCCAGATTGTCCATATCTAAAGAAAGGTCTCAAAAAATTCAAGAAGAAAGCTATGATAGCCACTTGGAGCGATAGTAACACATCAAGCTCCAAAGAAAAAGACGAAGAGGAAAATGAAAAGGCTAATCTTTGTTTCATAGCCAATGATAATGAGGTAAGTCCTAGCATTTTAGATGATTTTACTTTTGATGAAATGCATGGTGCATTTTATGAATTGATAGATGATTTTGCAAAACTTAGTTCTAAGAATAAAGAATTGAAAAATCAAGTTAAAAACTTAACTTTGGAAAAGGAAAAGATTTCAAAAGAAAATGACTATTTATCACAAGAAAACATGAATTTAAAAAATGAAGTTAAAAAGCTTAAACCCATTGTTGAAAAATTTACCTTAAGCTCAACCAAACTTAACATGATTCTTGAAAGTCAAAAAGTAGTTTTTGATAAAGCATGCTTAGGATATAATCCTTTAAAGAAACAAAAGCTTTTGAAAAATATTTTGTTTCTCAAAAATATTTTCCTAATATTACATGTTTTAAATGTGGTTTAAAAGGTCACAAAGCTTATTCTTGTCATTTACATTCTAGCAATATTATTAAAAAATTTGGATTCCAAAGGAACCATCTTGACTAACCTTAAAGGACCTAAGAAGGCTTGGGTACCTAGAAGCAAGACTTGATTTTATGGATGCAGGTGTGTCTTGCAACCCATAGAGGAAAAGAAAATGATACATTGATCGATAGCAGGTGTTTAAAATACATGATGGGTGATGAATCTCATTTCATCACTTTGGATGCTAATCATGGAGGAGTAGTTATCTTAGAGATAATGGCCAAAGTAAAATTTTTGGCATTGGTAAAATTGGTATCACTCCCTCTACTTCTATTGACAATATCTTGCTCATAAATGGATTGAATTATAACTTGCTTAACATTATCCAATTTTATGAAAAAGATTTCAAAGGTATTTTGAATTATCTCTTTGCATAGTTATTAATCCTATTGATAACTGCATGAAATTTATTGGTCATTTGTTTAGAAATGTTTATAATATTGTTGATTTGAATGACCATAGTTTTGATTGTCTAGTTGTTATAAATACTAAAATTGATGAATCTAGTTATGACATCATAGACTTGCTTATTTTAGCATGGATTCTCTTTCTAAATTATTCAAAAAGGATTTGGTTAAATGTTTGCCAAAATTTAATTTCGAAAAAGATAAGATTTGTGATACATGCAAGTTTTAAAAAATAAACTATAATTTTTTTCAAGTCTAAAAATATAATTTTAACTTCTAGACTGATAGAACCTTTGCATATGAATTTATAATTATTGATGATTTTCTCAATTTACATTGGTTTTATTCTTAGTTAACAAAGATAAAGCTTTTCATGCATTTTAAAAATTCTTTAAAAGCATTTCAAGTGAAAAAGGTTTTCCTATTTTATCTATTAGAAGTATTCATAGAAAGGAATTTGAAAACCAACACTTTGAAAATTTTGTTAATGATTATAGTAGAAAGAAATGATAGAACCTTGAATTCAAGTCATATTCGATGAATCTAATGATCTTCCATCAAGGAACAGAAAGGTTTTGAATAATGCAGATAACATTGATGATCAATTCAAAGAGCTCATCTTGGAAGAAAAAGGAAATTGAACATGATGAACCTCAAGGTAATGCTGAATTTGAAAGAGAGCGAAGGTATGTCAATAATCATTCTAAAAAGTTAATTTTAAGTGATCTATTGTATGATATTAGGAGTAGATCATTATTTAAGGATGCATGTAATAATTTAATTTTTGTTACGTATATAGAACCTAAATGGCATGCATGATAATGGACACTAGTTAGTAGATCACATAATCTAATTATTGAAACTAAATGGATATTTAAAACTAGTTGGATGAGCAAGGTAATTTTATTAGAAATAAAGCAATATTGGTAACTATAGGATATAATCAGTAGAAAGATATTGATTTTGATGAATCTTATGTTCATATTGATAGATTAGAAACTATTAGATCACTCCTTGCATTCACATCTTGTATAATTATATTAAATGAATACTGAGAGCACTTTTCTTAATGAATATATTGCTGAACAAGTGTTTGTTGATCAACCACCCAGTTTCAAAAATTACTTATTTTCAAACCATGTATTCATATTGAACAAAGCTTTATATGGTTTGA
Organism: Calamus simplicifolius; assembly: GCA_900491605.1. Classification (NCBI taxonomy): domain Eukaryota; kingdom Viridiplantae; phylum Streptophyta; class Magnoliopsida; order Arecales; family Arecaceae; genus Calamus; species Calamus simplicifolius. The sequence goes on along the minus strand of UESW01001339.1, from coordinate 280,394 downwards.
GACAAGTACCCTGAAAGTAGTATGATAGGCTTATTAAGTTCTTGATTAGCAATAAATTTATTAGTAAAATATTGATGCAATATTATTTATTAAAAGAGAAAATGGCAATATGTTGATCGTGAAAATTTCTATAAATGATATTGTATTCGGTACCACTACTGATTTCTTATACCAAGACTTTGCTAAGTTTATAAAGGAGAGTTTGAGATGAGCATGATCGGTGAAGTCAATTATATTCTCGAACTTTAAATCAAGCAATCAAAGAATGGAATCTTCATAAGCCAATCCATGTACATCAAGAAAATCTTGAAGAAATTCGGCATGAAGAAATCCAAATGTATTGGTACCCCTACGAGCTCATCATGTTGATTATATTCTAATGGTACTGATGAAATTGTTAATTTAAAATTTTATAGAAGCATGATCGGCAATAATTGGTATCAGCAACTATTGGTATCAGTTTGATTTGTATACTCCTTGCTTGACATGATTCTATTGTGAGTCTCGTATCATTAAATGTATATTTTTGATTGGTATCATTTCTTGATCATATTTTATAATTAATTGTTTATATGTGAAATGAAAAGGACTTGATAGAATTGATACAAAATATCTTATGAATTATGTATTTGATATGTGGTGATTGCTATAAAATGTCTATGTATTGAGATTAGCATGATACATTTATAAAATGCTTGAATTATATGATATTGGTATCATTTGTGGCATAAAACTCTTATTGCATATATATCAAATTTGAAATATTCAAGGGAAGAACAATGTGAGCAAATATGAAATCAAATATTTTTTTTTTTGGTATATGTTAACATTGTATCTCAACATGGTTTTAAATTAATAAGGGGGAGAATGAAATTATTTGAATAATTAGATACTTTGATGCATTAAGCACTGTGATGTATTGAGCATTAAATGTGTTATTGTGATAAGTGCTTTGATGTATGAAAGTGGTTTGATGTATTGAATATTAAATTTCTTAATTGGTATCAACTCTTGTATGATGCAATGATCTAAATATATTTTTTATTGGTATCAAATTATAAAACATACTATCCTGCTCTGATATGAAAAAGTGATATTTTGATTGGTATGAAAAAGTGATATTCAGGAATTATGAATGATGATTGTTATTAAATGTTGAATCTCTTTATGCTTTAGTTATGCTACTCCTTGTTACTATTGAAGAAAAGCAAAAAAAAAAATTATGTACATTCTTTCATCTCTTTTTGATTGATGACAAAAAGGGGGAGAGAATAGCATACAATTCAATCATGAGAGAAATTCAATCATGGGGGAGAGAATAGCATACATTTTATTCATGAGAGACAATAGCATTCATAGGAGAGAATAGCATGCATTGTGGTATTTTAAAAGGAAAGAAAAATATACATTTAAAAGGAAAGAAAATACCATATCATGAGAGAAATGCATACATCAAGGTATTTCAAAACAATGCATATATTTAAAACCTAAGGGGGAGTTATGCAATGTATTTTTAAAATATTATATTTTAAGTGTTCTTGAAATTTAAAGTTTCGATACGATACGCTAAATTTCAGCACGCTCCATCTTATACTTCAAATTATAAAGGATTGATAATTAAAATTTTCTATTTCTTGTTGTATACTTAATAGTTTTGACATCACCAAAAAGGGAAAGATTATTAGCCTTATAGTGATTTTGATGACTACAAAACAATTAAGTATGATATTAATGATCTTGTGGTTAAGTTAAATAAATTTTAGATGAATCATCATGAAGATGGTGTTACTTTAAATCAAAGGTAAAATGAAAGGTGATGTATTAATTCTATGGATGTGCTTTACAATTTAAATTGTTTTCAAAAGGTTTGGAGTGATTAAATTATTTTTCAAAGGACTTAGATTTCGTAATCACTAGATGATTTTTATATGTTTTATATTTGGACGGTTCACTTGACAAAATAACTTTCAAGTTTAATTATATTTGCATTGTCTTGAATTAGATTCAATTATCCTACAAGTTCCTATTTATAATTTTATTTTGAATCATCACCGGATTATGTTGTTAAACTATCTATATTTGGATTACCTTCAGTTTGCCTTCAGTCAGATGCTTGCTGGCTTGCTTATAATTTATCATATTACATCTGGCTTCTTGGTACTTATTAAGTTGGCATGTTCCTTCTTTTGGAGCTCACGGCTGGTTCCCTAGCTTTCTCGTTTGGCATGTTAGTTGAAATTTTTGGCATGCTAATTCTTGAAAGCTCTCTGTTGTTTCTCCTGACACAAAAAATTGGGATTATACTTTTCATGTTTTGGCATGCTACTTTCCCAAGTCTATCGACTGGCTCCATTGTGTTTAAAAATTAGAATGCCAATTCTTGAGTTGGCATGCCACTTTTCAAGAGGCTTCGGTTGGCTCCCTGATTCCAAATATTAGCATGCTACCTTTTGGATTTTGGCATGCTACTTTAACAAATTTGGCATACCGATTTTTGGTTTTTGGAATGCCATCATCTTGAAGACTTTGGCTGGCTTCTTTGTGCTAAATATTGGAATGCCTCTTTTGTGCTTTTGGCATGCCAATTCATTGCCTAATGGCTAGTTGCTTCCAGTTTTCAAATATTGGGCTGTCGATTCTTGTTTTTTGGGATGCTACTTTTCCTCTTGCCACTGTTTGGGATTTTTACTCATGTCCGTTTTCTTGGCTGGTTGTTTTCGTGAAGCTTTGCTCTCTCTCACACACTCTTTTCTCTATTTCACAATAGTAATGTGCAACAGCTATATTTTTTCTTCTTGATTATATATTGAGCTGTTGATTAGTTCTTCTTGAGCAAGAAAAAAGGGAAGAAAATAGAAGAAAAAGAAAGAGAAAATAGTGAAAATTAGTGTGAAAATCGTATAAAAAAATGGAGTAAAAATCTTGTTGAAAATCTTTGTGGGAAGAATCATTTGAAAGAGAGATTTATTATTTGTAAGAGAGGTTTATTGAAGAGTTGTATTCATTGTTTCAAAGCCATGGAGTTCATTCATTGCTAATTTTGAAGTGGTCCTAAAGCTCCATCAACCTTCTTAAAGAGCATTCAAGCTTCAATCAAAGGCTTCATTGTTGCTCCGGCATGCTCAAAGGAAGAAGCCATCTTGTGAAGTGTTCTTCAATATTTTGATAAGTATTTTTTGTTAATTATCTGCTCATTTATTAGGAGCATCTTGTATCAAACATTATATTACATGTGCTTAATCTTGTAAGGCTTGCTTGTGCCCGTAAACAAGTGTGCTAGCCCGGAAGGCTAGTGCGTAAGGCCCCCTTGCGCCCGTAAACAAGAAGACTAGCTTGGAGGGCTAATGTGTAAGGTCTTCTTGTACCCATAAATAAGAAGACTAGCTTGGAGGGCTAGTATGTAAGGCTTGATTGCTTGTGCCTGTAAACAAGTTTGCTAGCTAGTTAGGCTAGTGGTGATAGTGGAATACCCAAGGTGTTCTTGGGGAGTGGATATAGGTGCAGGTTGGCACCAACCACTATAAATCCCTTGTGTTTGGTTGTGCTCTTTATTGTGTTGCTTGCATATTATCTTCACAGCACTACACTTAGTTTATTTGTGAAGAAAATTTAATTGCACATACTTGCTAATTAGTCTAGTTAATTTTTAAGAAACTCAATTCATCCCCCCTCTTGGGTTGTTATATCTGGGCAACACCTTTGACGCTCAAGTCAATGCTCTGGGCAACAGCCGTGAGCTTGAGAAAGCTTGAAAGAGAAAGAGAGAGGCTTAGAGAGGAGCTCTTTGTGAGCAAGAATGAGCGTTTTGGAGTTGTGTGTTGAGTTGTTGTGGTTTATGGTTCTTGGAGTTACCTAATCGGGTCCCTCTTACCCATTTTATTGGTATTTAGAGCTTGCCAGTCTTGGGGCATGATTACTTGTCAGAGCATTGATGATGGGGGCAGCACCGTGGGACTAGCCTCCATGTGATTTATCAGAGCTGCAGGCTATATCCTGTCTAATATGGGTGGTTACATAGTTGGTGGGTCAAGTTCCATCAGAGTAGGTGGCCACTTGATTTGGATGGTTGTTGCAGGCTGTTGTAAGCTTGTAGGGCATAGGCGGCCATTACGGCGCTTACTAGATATATCCCCCACATAGCGCGTTTATTGTCCTATGCGGACAATGATGGAGCTAGGCACATGGGCCCTACAATGCAGTTGCTAGGCCCTGCTTAGGTGGTCACTGAGGCTAACTGGCTGAGGTTGAAGTTGGTCGAGGCTGAAGCTCGCCAAGGCTGAAGCTGGCTGAGGCTGAAGCTAGCTGAGGTATGTTGGCCGAGGCTAAAGCTGGCCGAGGTATGTTGGCTGAGGCTGAAGCTAACCGAGTCTGAGGCTGGCCGAGGCTGAGGCTAGCCAAGGCTGAAGCTGGCCGAGGTATGTTGGCTGAGGTTGAAGCTGACCGAGCCTGAAGCTGGCCGAGGCTAAAACTAGCCAAGGTATGTTGGCTGAGGCTGAGGCTAGCCGAGGCTGATGCTGGCCAAGGTATGTTGGCCAAAGCTGAAGCTAGCTGCAAGAGGGCCGACCCGGGTGGCTAACTGGGAGTCCGACTCGAGTGCATTACCATTGCCAATGGGGTTTACTGGCCCCATCAGATGTCCCCCACACTCCTGAGTTTATGCGATCGCATGCCTTGCACTCGCCAAGCGAAAGGAGTGTAGAATTTTTACCTTTGGTCTTGCCTTTGCATGTTGGCTTTGGCTTTGTCTTTTTCTTAGTGGAGAGTTCTTTTTTTTTTGCCTTGCTTTGGATAATTTTTGTCTACCTTGTGTGAACATCTGCATGCTCTCTGAAGCTGTGCATTTTCCTGCTAAAAAAACTTTAAGCAATGTTGGAGGTAAGTTGGTTACCTTAGATTGGTAGCCAATAATCCTCTTTCAACGCAGAGTTCAAAAGTGGATGCCCGTTAGCTGTAAGTCGGGAGTTGACCTCTCCCAATTGTGAGCTGGTTGGGTCTTCATGGCCGGCTAGAAGCAGCTAGCCTCGTCAATTGTGAGCTGGGGTATTGATCTCTCCCAACCGTGAGCTGACTTGAGGCTTCTTATTGGATGGCTGAAAGTGACCAGTAGTATGTTGCAAGTGTATAATTTAAACAAAGGTCTTACCTGATTGGCCATTAGCCATTGAAATAGAGTTGAAGCCACTGAGGCTGTGATAAAGCTGCTGAGGCAAAGTTGATGCCGATGCCGGGGTCGGTCTTGGTGCCGACGCTGGAGTCGGTCTTTCCAGTTGGTCGTTGGCCACTAAGATAGAATTGGGCCGTTGAGGCAGAAATGAAGCCATTGAGGTTGTGATGATGTCGTTAAGGCTATCGAGAGTCTTTTGAATCCCGAAGGGTGACCCAAGAGTCGCTAGGATAGGACCATGCTCAGGGACCTTTAATCCCGGAGGGTGACAAGAGGGTGTTGAAAACATGCTCAGGGTCCTTTGAACCCTGAAGGGTGACCCAAGAGTCACTGGGATGAGATTATGCTCGGAAGCCTTTAACCCTAGAGGATGACCTGAGGGTGTTGGAATAATGCTCAAGGTCCTTTTAAACCCTGAAGGATGACCTGAGAGTCGCTGGGAATGGACCATGCTCGGAAGCCTTTAACTCCGGAGGGTGACCTAAGGGTGTTGGAACCATGCTCATGGACCTTTTAAACCCTGAAGGGTGACCTGAGAGTCGCTGGGATAGGACCATTCTCAGGAGCCTTTAACTCCGAAGGGTGATCTGAGGGTGTTGGAACCATGCTCAAGGTCCTTTTTCTTTGTGCTGACGATCTTTGTTGTCGACGCTGGAGTCGGTCTTTGTTGCCGACGCTGGAGTTGGTCTTCTCTGCATGACATTTTTAAGTATTAATGAAAGAAATACTTTATCTAAGCATAGTGTACTTAGCTTTTGTAGCACTCTTGTTCCCTTGCACCCACGTTTCGGCTTTGGCCTTTAAGCTTGATAGGGTGCATACCTATCTTTTTGACTTATCCCTCTAGAAGTACATGCTCTACAAGGAGTCTTTGGGGTGCCGCAGGGAGTCGTTTGTTCGGTACCAGGACAGAGAGCGTCTGTGCCAGGTTGGGACACTCACAGAGGTGAAAGGGGGCCGTCTAAGAGTGGGAATGAAACGGAGTTGCAAGTGGCTCCGAATGCGCTCTACAGTTGGATTACCAACCACCAATTTGATTTCTTCTGGAAGTGATGGACCCTAACATGCAATAAATGTCAAGGAGAGAGGGAGGAGAAAGTGGCATGATGTCACCTCTTTTTCTGATGGCTTCCAATTGGAGAAGTGGCTCTAGTGAGGCTTTTCCATTATTGTCGTCCCACTATTTCGTACAAGCTGATTGAAGCGCTCGTCCTCCCTTCCACATGGTACCACCAGCTTTGATGAACCGATAGTCATGATGCCTAGATCCAAGGCTATGGCGAACCGGTTCATGAACTCGGCACACTTCCGGCTCCGTATTTGTGGGAGTAGCAGCCTAGAGAATATGTTTTGGTACATGGACACTTTGGTTTTGCAAGAAGGAACTCCTTGGGGCACCTAACAAATTTGTGATAGCATGGGCTCCATGGCTGAATCGGACGGCCGAGTGGAAGAGTCCGAGGCCGACATTGTCGGCCGAGCAGAGGTGGTTATTGTGGAACATCTTTGGAGGAATTTATCTCCTTCTGTTGATTTGAATACTTCAGCCTGCTGATGGTCTGCCCCCAAAGAGACATGTTGATTGGAGTGGAGGTGCTGGTGCCCTTGCTGTTCTTGCCAATGAGCTTGAAGTCGCTGATGAGCCTAAAGGTATTCTTACCGATGGCTTGAGTTTGAGTTTGCTCGTGTAGCCTCTGGACAGCTGCCACCAATGTTTAGTCTTGTTGAGTGATGGCGGTGAGCTGGTCCACTTGAGTAGCTTAAAGTTGTGATGATGGTGGAGCAGAGAGCTGGCATCCTATTGCTCAGCTCATTGAGGGTGCCCCCAGCATGACTGGCGAAAGCTTTTTGGGCTCTTATCATCACCATCATTTTGATCCATCATTTTGATCTAAAAGAGGGATGATGATCTGCAAGCTAGCATTGCTGATGATCCTTGCTTTGTCCCCCTACCTAGCGCGCCAATCTGTTGCCATCAAATCATCATCCTCGAGCATCTAGGAGTGTCCGATCGCCTTCTCTGGCATGCCAAGAATCCTTCAATGAGCCTCTCGCGCCTGGGGGCCTGCAAAAAGTCTCAAGGATAAGAGATTCCAGTAGAGACCCTCCGATGCTCAATGCCTCAGAAGGACCGAGCTATATCCGAACCTCAATAGGGCCGAGCTATCTTAGTATCTTGCCAGGATCGATCTCATCCCTTCAACATAAGCGACATTGCTGCTTCAAATCATGCAGGATATCTCGGAGGATGAACCAACCACTCTGATCGCAAGAATTGCGGAATGAGCATCCAAAAATGAGAATGAGAGCTAAATGCAGCACTTCGTCCATGATTAACGGGATTCCAAATTTTCGATAAAGCGTCTATCAGCTTCATCAACTGCCGATCCCTGTAACTATTGGGATTTCGGCCTTATCGAATGCTAACTCCCTAAAACGTACCCGAAAATCAAGTAACGGCTCACCTCCTTGGCAATGTATAAATACCAAGTCCCAATACCCCTCAGGTACGCTATCGAAGGTAATCTAAGCCCAAAAATAACTCTAGCAAAGGTCATTACTCCTAAAAAATTATCTCAAGGAGGAAGATCCTTTTACTAGAGCATTCTTCTCTCATCTGTTTGCTCAGAATCTTCATTGACTTGGGCATCAGAGGGTCTTTCGCAGGGACCATCCCCTGTGATTCTTGCGTGAGGACTGTTTTGTAGGTATACTCGGATGGAAGAATGCCATCCGGATCTCAACGTGCATTACTTCCAAGTCAGAGAATGAATTTTTGTAGCAACAGAAATATTTTGAAAGGGGCTATGTGGATGACTGGCAGTAGGATGAGGGAGAAGGTTGCTAGGGCAAAGCAGATTAACGAGGAAGAGGAAGAAAAAAATGGTTCGATGTTGATGCTTTGTTAAGCGCCATACGCTTTTATAGCGTCGTTAGAATTCTTATATTTCGATGCTTTCTCCAAAGCGTCGGCATGATTCAAACATTTTGATGCCATCCCATAGCGTGGAAAAAAAAGGGGTTGCTATCAAGCCATTTTGTTGCAGCGATAGATGGTTACATATATGCAGCTCACGAGCTGTACCCACGTTTTTGTCCTATTTAAAACCAATAACATTATTGTCCGGCAACGGAGGCGTGCTTAATTGAACGTTGAAAAATAAGGCATGGCTTTGTGGTTCTCAATTCTGCCGTAACTCGATCTCATGTGGCTCTCGTTCAATAAGGTTGCATATATCGTCATATCACCATCCTCCGGCTGAGCCCGGAAAGAAATCAAAGAACCTCTGGTGGTGCCTGTGGGCGGTGGTGAAAAGAAAAAAAAAAAAAAATAAGAGTACCATGGTCCCCAACTTTTGGTACCACAAATTTGAGGTTAGCTGTAGTACTTTGGTCCGAAAGCTATCACTTGGGGGTGTAGGTTCTAACATCGGGTGGAAATATATTTCCACTAGGAAGAGAGGAGTTTTGCCATAGGCCATCTGGCATGGTTGTTGAAAATAATAATAATAATAATAATAATAATAATTTATATAATCATGCTATTTAAAATCAATTACAATTTCTATTTTAAATTTCTTAACCAAGAGCGAGCTTAATTTTTTTCATTCACGTCTGTTAACTGAAATTTATACATAATAAAAAAAATCAAGAGAAATCATTCTATTTCCTTTGCCTATCAAATAAGTTCTTCCATTGGAGTTAGAGTTTTATTGAATTTTGAAGATGAATTGTCAGAAATTTGTTATCATCAATATTAATTATCGTCTTTATATATATATATATATATATATCACGTGCTTCAAAGCCATCGGCAGGAACCACCGACGCCCAATTAAGCCCGGCAGCTATTTGCGTGGAGGGAACAACGGATGGTCATATGCTTTTATATTGGTCGAGGGGTAGTCTTGTGTGACTTCTCATTGCATGCCTTCGCTTAATTTGGCACCCGGACCTCTGGCTTAGATTTGAAATTTGATGGAGTTCGTGTATTAATGAATGGCCTACATAATTTATGAGGGATTCTATTATGGTACGATTTATTATAAAAAAAGGATTTTTGAGGACGAGGGACTCACGAGTGACTGTTGGTTTTCATGATTTTCTCGATGAGAAGAATGACTGTTTGTTTTCTAATTTCATCTTAAAGCCCTATTGAACCGCTTATCGCCTGATCTAATCAGATAAATTTCAATATTTAAAAAAAGTTACGTAAGTCCAATCAAGCTCGCGAGCTTTTCGAGCCGAGTATTTTAATACTTAAACTCGGCTCGATAATTTACTCGAATAGCTCGAGCTCGACTCGATAAGCAACGAGTTGATTTCGAGTATTTTTGAGTCAATCTCAAGCTACTCACGAGTTGTCTCGACTCAGTTACACATAGGCTGTCACTATCTTCATAAGACGCAATTCAAGTTTTTCATGCACTGTTGAGTAATCAAATACCAAAAAGTTGTTGTATCTACCATAGGAGAATACGTCTCTTCATAATAAATACCGGATCTTTATGAGAATCCTTAGGCAACTAGTCGTGCTTTATACCTCACAATTTCATTATCTTTATTTTGTTTTCGTACAAATACCCATTTATATCCTACAGGTTTTACACCAGTAGGTGTTTAGATAACCGGTCCAAAAACTTTACGTTTTGCTAGCGATTTTAATTCTGAATCGATTTTATCCTTCCATTTTGGCCAATCTTGTCGATGTCTACATTCTACCATAGACATTGGTTCATGATCCTCATTTTTAGTTTCAATATTTTGCACAACATAATATGCAAACTTATCATCGACGATCATCTTATATCGGTTCCATCTTTTTTAGTCATAACATAATTGATAAAGATCTCTTCATTTTCTTCGATTTTAGGTACCTTATTCTTAGACTCATTATTATACTGGGGATCTTTTCTTGCGTCACAGTATCTTCAATTTGATCATCTAAATGCTTTGCTCTTTTTTCTTTTGCGAGGGTTTTATCTTTAGAACAAATTGGTCTACCACACTTAACTTGTCTCTTTATCTCATTAGCAGTGATAGGTTGTCCTTCAGGGACAACAATTCTGATTGGAGCATTTGCAGCTGGTATATATGACTTTGTCACTCTTTTAAGGTCAGTAAATGCATCTGGCAGTTGATTTGCAAGTTTTTGCATGTGAATTATCTTCTGAACTTCATGTTCTTGTTGTTTTTACGAGGATCAAGATGGGACAATGATAATTCATTCCAACTAATTTCTTTTACCAGTTATTTATTTTCTCTCCCTAATGTTGGAAAAATAGACTCATCAAAATAACAATCGGCAAAACATGTCATAAATAACTATTCGGTAGATGGTTCAAGATATTTAATTATAGATGGAGATTCATACCCAACATATATCCCTAACCTCCTTTGAGGTCCCATCTTAGTGGGTTATGGTGGAGCAATTGGAACATAAACCGCACATCCAAAAATTCTTAGATGAGAAATATTTGGTTCCTGACTATAAACCAATGTAATGGAAAGAATTCATGATAATTGTTGGCCTGATGCAAATAAGTGCTGCTGCATGTAAAATAGCATGTCCCCGTGTAGACAAAGAAAGTTTTGCTCTCATAAGTAATGGTCTTGCAATTAGTTGGATCCGTTTGATAAGCGATTCTGCAAGACTATTTTGAGTATGAACATATGCTATAGGATGTTCAACAGTGATTCCAATAGCAGTATAATAATCATTGAATGCTTGAGAAGTAAATTCACCAACATTATCAAGGTGTATTGTCTTAATAAGATTATTTGAAAAATAAGCGCGTAGTCGAATTAATTGTGCTAGTAGTCTTGCAAACGCCAGATTATGAGTCGATAATAAGCATACATGTGACCAACTAGTTGAAGCATCAATTTAAACCATGAATATCTAAATGGTTCACTTGGTGGGTGAATAGGTCTATAAATATTACCATGTATGCATTCCAGAAATCCAAGAGATTCAGTCTTGATTTTAGCCTATGATGGCCTAATAATTAATTTGCCTTCAGAGCAAGCAGCAAATGAGAATTCATTTGGCCGTAATATTTTTAATTCTTTAATGAATGTCCACATGAATTCTCTATAATTCTTTGCATCATAATTGAACCGGGATGATCCAACCGATTATGCTAAATTATAAAATTATTTTGATTAGTAAACTTCTGGTTTACTATAGCATATGCTTCAACTGTGCTTATATTTGTGTAGTATAAACCAGAGAAAAATGCAGGCATTTTTTTAATACATATTTCTTGCTTGAGATTGTACTTGTAATGCACAAATACTCAATATTATATTCATTAGTTGTCTCTATGTGATATCCATTTCTATGAATATCTTTAAAACTTAATAAATTTCTTTGAGACCTTTCAGAATATAAGGCATCGTCAATTATGGATTTTGTTTCTCCAAGCAAAATGATATGGGCTCTTCCAGAGCTTCAATCAATTTTGCACTAACATAAGTTGTATTGACATTTATTGCCTACATTCTTAAGTAGGAAAAGTATTTCATATCTTTAAGTATAGTGTGCATTGTAGCACTATCGACGAGGCACAAATTGTTGTTGTCGACAAAAGATCCTACTCGAGATAATTCCATTTTCTTCATGGAAAGAATGACATGTAGTGAAATACAAATTAGAATACAAGATATATAAAGGCATAAAAACTAAAAGTCACAATTCATCATTGCATCAGTTTCTTTAAAACAAACATATGTATAATAAGACATTATTTTATTGCATGGCATTATTTGATAACATAGGCATCCTTAAAATTAACCTTATACATTCATGCTATCAATTAGACAAGCATTATTTTCTTTTGGTTAGATAAACAAGTCAGCAACATCCAGATCATCAAATCCAGTATCAGAAGGGCCAGATTCATAAACAAAATTTGTTTTCATCTTTTTCTCATTCTTTTTCAATGATTCTTAATAAGTTCAACGAGGTGTTTTGGTGTACGATAGATACGCGACCAATAACCCTTCATTCTACAATGATAGCATGAGTTATCCACCAAATTTTTACTTAAGTCTCACCTTCCACGTCCTTCTCCTTCTTCTTCTTCTTCTTCATTCTCCGAGCCGTCTCAGAGAGTCCCGACGATCAATCGCCAGGCGGAGGAATGCCTGTACGAGTATCACCGGCGACTGGATGAGCTCTCCAGAAAGATTAACAACCAGCCGGAGAAGGAGTATGATACCCGTCCTCCTTACACCCATCGAATACTGGAGGAGCCCGTCCCCTCCAGATTTTGTTTCCCCCAAATAGATCCATATGATGGTACGACAGACCCTCTCGACCACCTCGAGAGTTATAAAGCTATGATGCAAGTCCAGGGTGCTACGGATGCCCTTCTCTGCAAGGCTTTCCCCGTCACCCTATGGAAAGCTGCTCGCGCCTGGCACTCGCGCCTATCCCCTCACAGCATCGACTCTTTTCGAGAGCTGGAAAGGGCCTTTTTGGCGCATTTTGATGCCTACCGACGAATCCCAAGGGTCATGGATAGCCTCTTCTCCGTACGCCAGAAGGAAGGGGAGTCACTGCGGGACTTTGTGGCTTGGTTTAAGGCCGCCGCCCTTGAGGTCTACCATCTGGATGACGCGGTGGCAATGCTGGCGCTAAAGCGGGGGTTCCTCCTGTCCCGCTTCACCTTCCCTTTGGACAAGAAGCCTCCAAGCTCCTACTCCGGCCTCCTCCTCCGGGATCAAAAGTTCATCTGTGCGGATGAGGCCGCCGACCTCACCACCGAGAATCCTCAAGGGGCTCCAGCCGCAAGCCTCCTCGCTCTAAGCCAAGCGGACCTCCTCGCCCTCGGCGGCCTGAGCTGCCCCATCGATCGGACTGCAAATGTCGAAGCCTCGCCCCTCGGGAGGGTGAGCTCACGCCTCTCCTTGCTCCTCGCTCTTATATCCTTATGGAGATTGAGGGCGAGCCTTACCTCCAGCGGCCTCCTTCCATGAAGAAGGTTACCCTCCGTGATAAAAGCCACTACTGCCATTTCCACCGGGACTATGGCCACGACACCGACAGTTGCTACAACTTGAAATGCACATCGAGGAGCTCATCTGATGGAGCTACCTCGGGAAGTATGTCCAGAAGGCACCACAACTACTGTCGGCACTCATGGAGCCCCCGCCCACTTAGGCCACTGTCGACAATGCCCCCACGGAGCGGACGATCGGAATGGTATCTTGGGGAGCGGCTTCTTCATCTAAGTGGCCGAGAGGGGAGGGGGCGCTGGATGATGTAGTTCTGGAGGAGGGGGATCGACAAATGTTGAAAATGTAAATAATGAAGGCGTTGTCATCTCCATGACAATCGCCAAACATCCTGTAAAAAGGATATTAGTTGATAGTGGCAGCTCAGCTGACATCCTTACCTACGACACATTTGTTAGGATGGAATTGTCTCTCGACTCTCTTCAGCCCGTGGCAACCCCTCTGGTCAGATTCATAGGGGATTCAGTAAGGGTTGAGGGCAAAATATCCTTGCCTGTGATGGCTGGAACACCGCCATGCCAAAGCACAATTATCATGAAGTTCTTGGTCATGCGAGTACCCTTGGCATACAACGCCATCCTCGGGCGCCTAGGCTTAAATTTATTGGATGCAGTCATCTTCACCCGACATTTGCTGGTGCAGTTCCCTACTAGTGAAGGTGTCGGAGAGATGAGAGGCAAGGTTAGCTCAGTCCTACCTTATTATCACGCAGCGTCAAGTCCTCTGGAAGCCGAGTCGATCCCAGAAGCGTCTGACCCCAGGGAGTTCAGCAAAGGGGGAGAACCGGCCGAGAGGCTCTTAACTTTTCCTCTTAGAGATGACCCGATGAGGACCGTGCGCATCGGTGGACTCCTCCCCCTAGAAGACCATGACCGCCTCTTGACCTTTTTGCGGGCCAACTCGGACGTGTTCGCTTGGTCGGTATCCGACATGCCTGATATTCCTCCAGAGGTGATCACCCATAAGCTGAACATTGATCCAAAGTACCGTCCAGTCCGCCAAAGGAAGAGGAGCTTTTCTCCTGAACGATAAAAGGCCATTGACAAAGAAGTCAACAAGCTACTCGCCGCCGGCCATATCCAAGAGGCACACTATCCCAGCTGGCTGGCCAATGTGATCATGGTGCGAAAGGCGAACGGAAGCTAGCGGATCTGCATCGAGTTCACTAACTTGAATAAGGCATGTCCGAAGGACAGTTTCCCTCTACCCTGAATCGACCAGCTGATGGATTCCACCTCCGGCCATGAACTTCTTAGCTTCATGGACGCCTTCTTCGGGTATAATCAAATAAAGATGGACTCGAGTGACGAGGAGCACACGTCCTTCGTGATAGAGAAAGGCATTTATTGTTATAAGGTAATGCCCTTCGCCTCAAAAAGAAAGCAATGATGGCCACATGGAGTGATTTGGAAAGCTCAAGTTTCGAAGAGGAAGAGAAGAGTGAAATGGCCAATCTATGCTTCATGGCGGACAATGATGAGGTAAGTCCGAGTTTCTTGATGACTTTACTTTCGATGAGTTGCATAGTGCTTTTTATGAATTGATGGATGATTTTGCAAAATTAAGTTCAAAGAACAAAGATCTTAAAATCAAATGCAAAATCTATCTTTAGAAAATGAAAGCATGTTGTAGAAAAAGAACTTTTGATGAAAGAAAATGAAAGCTGAAAAATGAAGTTGATAGACTTAAACCTATAGTTGATAAATTTACTTTGAGTTATATCAAACTTAATATGATTTTGGACAATCAAAAAGCTGTTTGTGATAAAGCTGGATTAGGATATAATCCGCTTAAAAAGCAAAAATCCTTGAAAAAATTTTTGTACATACTGAAAAATCATCAAATATTACTTGTTTTAAATGTAGAAACAAAGGACATAAATCTTATATGTGTAAAACTCCACATGATAAAAGAAAGATGATTTGGGTTCCCAAAGGAACAAATTTATTGCATCTAACCATGAAGGACCCAAGAAGGCTTGGGTACCTAAAGTTAAGATATGAATATTTTGTAGGAGTGTCTTGCAGCCATCAGACTAAAAAGAAAGTGGTACCTTGATAGTGGTTGCTCAAGATACATGATGGGTGACAAAGATCAATTCATCACCCTTGAATCGAAAAGAGGTGAGTAGTTACTTTTGGTGATAATGGTCAAGGCCATATCATGGGTATTGGTAAGATTCAAATTACTCAATCTACTCATATTGATAATGTTTTATACGTTGATGGACTTAAGCATAATTTGATAAGTATTAGCCAACTGTGTGATAAAGGTTTCAAAGTTTCCTTTGAAGCTTCTATTTGCACTGTTACTAATCCCATTGATAACAGCATTATTCTTATTGGTAAACGTTATGGCAATGTGTACTTAATTGATTGAGTAATTTATCTCCAAGTAATCATTGCTTAGTTGCTAATAATGCTAAGATGAATGAGATTGGTTGGCTATGGCATCGTAGATTAGGTCATGCAAGCACACACCTAATTTCTAAACTACTGAAAATGGATCTAGTTAAAGGTATTCTTAGCTTAAATTTTGAAAATAATCGAATCTGTGATGCATGTCAATTTGGAAAACAAACAAGAACTTCTTTCAAATATAAGAATGTTGTTTCAACTACTAGACCACTAGAGCTACTACACATGGATCTTTTTGGACCTACTAGAACCAAAAGTCTAGGAAGAAAGAAATATGGTCTTATGATAGTAGATGATTACTCTAGATTCACTTAGGTAATATTTTTGGCTCACAAAGATGAGACTTTCTCAATATTCCTGAAATTTGTTAAGAAAGTCACAATGAGAAAAACACTACCATAGTGTCTATTAGAAGTGATAATGGAACTGAATTTGAAAATCACTTATTTGAAAAATTCTGTTTGAAAAAGGCATACATCATAATTTTTCAACACCTAGGACACCTCAACAAAATGGAGTTGTAGAAAGAAAGAATAGGACTTTAGAACACATGACCCGTACCATGCTATGTGAAAGCCAACTTCCAAAATATTTTGGGCGGAAGCTATAAACACAGCATGTTACATCCTAAATAGAGCCCTGATTAGACCTATCCTTAAGAAGACTCCCTATGAACTATGGCATAATAGGAAACCCAATTTAGGTTATTTTCATGCATTTGGTTGTAAATGCTTTATTCATAACAATAGTAAGGACAATCTTGAGAAGTTTGATGCAAAGTATGATGAAGGTATTTTCCTAGGATATTCTACATCTAACAAGGCATATAGAGTATTTAATAAGAGAAGCTTAGTTGTAGAAGAATCCATTCATATAGTGTTTGATGAGTCTTTAGCATTAAGTTCGGGTAAAATTGATGATGAGGAAGATACATCTTTGATTGAAAGAGGTATTAAAAAATTGAATGTATCTTCATATCAAGAACTTGAAGCTAAGGATGATGACTCACCTAAGGATGATGGTATTGATACTGCTCATAATGATAAAGATCTACCTAGAGATTGGAGATATGCTTATGATCATCCTAAGGACCTAATCATAGGTGATCCATCTCAAGGTGTAAGGATTAGATCATCAATGAGAAATATCAATAATCATCTTGCATTTGTATCTCATATAGAACCCAAAACTATAGAAGAAGCTGAGAAAGATAGTTATTGGATGTTAGCAATGCAGGAAGAGTTAAACCAATTCACTAGGAAGCAAGTTTGGACCCTAGTAGACATACCTAGAGACCACCCTATAATAGGATCTAAATGGGTTTTTAGAAATAAATTGGATGAAAATGGCTTGGTGATTAGAAATAAGGCTAGATTAGTGGCAAAGGGATATAATCAGGAAGAATGTATAGATTTTGATGAAACCTTTGCACCTGTTGCTAGATTAGAAGCCATTAGGTTATTACTTGCCTTTGCATGCTGCATCAATATCAATTTATTTCAAATGGATGTTAAAAGTGCATTTTTAAATGGTTTTATAAATGAGAAAGTTTATGTTGAACAACCTTCTGGTTTTGAAGATCATGAATTTCCAAACCACGTCTTCAATTACACAAAGCACTTTATGGTTTAAAGCAAGCACCTAGAGCATGATATGATAGATTAAGTAAATTTTTGATTGAAAATGATTTTTCTAGAGGAAATGTTGATAAGACTTTGTTTTTAAAAAGAAAAGAAAAGGATTTATTAATTGTTCAAATTTATGTTGATGACATCGTATTTGGTGCTACTAACAATCTCCTTTGTCAAGAATTTGCTAAGTTAATGCAGGGAGAATTTGAGATGAGCATGATGGAAGAACTCAACTTCTTCCTTGGACTTCAAATCAAACAAGAGAAAGCGGAGATTTTCATTAACCAAATAAAGTACACAAAGGAAATACTAAAGAAGTTTGGTATGGAATCTGCTAAACCTCTTGGTACGCCAATGAGTCCCTCATGCAAGCTGGACAAGGATAAAGAAGGTAAGAAAGTAGATCAAAAGCATTACCGAGGTATGATCGGATCACTTCTTTACTTAACTGCAAGTAGGCCAGATATTATATTTTCTGTTTGCCTATGTGCAAGATATCAATCTAATCCTAAAGAATCACATTTATTCGCTGTTTAAAGAATCTTTAGATACTTAAATGGAACTAAAAATGTAGGATTATGGTATTCTAGAGACTCAACTTTGAAGTTGATTGCTTATTCTGATTTGATTATACTGGTTGTAAATTAGATAAGAAGAGTACAAGTGGTGCATGCCAACTTTTAGGAAGTAACTTAATCTCTTGGTTTAGCAAGAAGCAAAATTTGGTTGCATTATCCACTGCTGAGGCAGAGTATGTTGCAGCTGGAAGTTGCTGTGCTCAAATCCTTTGGATTAAGCGATAACTTGAAGATTATGTTATCACACTTGATAAAATTCCTATTAGATGTGATAATACTAGTGCAATCAATCTAACTAAGAATCCAATTCAACATTCAAGAACTAAACACATAGAAATTAGACATCACTTTATCAGAGAACATGGTTCCAACAATGATGTTTGTCTTGAATATGTGAATACTAATGATCAATTAGCTGATATTTTTACCAAACCATTAAGTGAAGAAAGATTTTGTTATCTTAGAGGAGAATTAGGAGTTTGTGATCCTTTAGAATGACTTTCTGAAACTCTTAAGGACAACAATCTAGACTTCATCAATTTCTTGAAAATCCTCTATGTTCAATAAGGAAATTTATCTAGAAATTTGATTCATTGTTTCCCCAATTGTTAAGGGACACTTGTCTAGAGTTTGATGATTAATTTGATCAGTTTTATATCCTTGAAATTCAAATTTTTCACTGAAACTATTGTGGAGTCGACACCTTCAGTTCGTGGAGTCGACACCTTTAGTTTGTAGAGTCGACACCTTCAGTTTGTGGAGTCGACACCTTCCTATTTGATGTTTTGTCTGGGCAATTAGAGCCGACACCTACTTTTGCAGAGCTGACTCTAATTCGAGCGCTAATAGATTTTTTAGTTCGGAGCCGACACCTCGCTTTGTTGGAGTCGACTCTAAGTAAACCTAGGTCAAAAATAAAAGGCGGAGTCAACACCTAAACGAATCCATCTTCTCTAAATCCTTCTAGAGCTGTTCCAAACCGATTCCAACACCTCTAAACCCTTCAAATATCTTGATTACTCATTCCAATCAAATCCTATGGCTCCTAAGAAGCATGCTACCGTTGGTGGATCGGTGGTTCCCACGAGGAAACAATCGATTCGAAGGCAAACTTCATCTTCATCATCTGCCACTCAAGAGGATTCTCCGCCTTCTCCATCTTCTCCACGTATCGACCTATTAGCGGGTAAGGCTATCACAACCGAAAGGAAAGTTGATTTTGATTTCTTTGCTTCGGAGAATTTTGCTATTGGCCATCTATTAAAGGAAATGGGATGGGAAAAGGCTTATTCTTTGGATATTCCCACTTACCCTACCCTCGTAAGAGAGTTCTACAATGATTTGAGTGGAGGAGAGGAAGGTTTAGTAAGTTTGTTAGAGGAACAAGAGTTGTAATCACTGCTGAGATCCTTGGAAATTTGTTAGAGATGCTCACTATTGGGATAAATGAGTATCAGCATGATGATCGAAGTGGTGCCCTATCTAGATGCTTGGGAGAGAGGTATCTGAGTTTGAGGAGATTATGGCAAATCAATTGAACTTGGAACTCAGGCTGCTTCATAACATATGCGGGAGGATCTTATTTCCCAAGATAGGCCGATTTGAGTATGTCTCAGAGCGAGACATCTTGTTGATGGATTGCATCATCACTGGGAGGCCAGTAAATTTAGCTGGGATGATGATAGGCTATATGGCAGAGGCAGCTACCAAGAAGAGATCCACATTGCCGTATGGTATGATTCTGACTTTGGTATTTAGAAGCTAAGGTGTGTCGATCATGGATAATGAGCCACTGAGGAAACTAAAGCATACAGACTACTACAGTGTCTCTACTATTCACCGTATGGGCTTCAGAAAGGAAAATGGTACTTGGATAAAAAGAGGACAGGAGGCCAGAGTTCAGGAGGCCAGAGTTCAGGAGGCCAGAGCAGAGGACATCCCTGACCCATCTATTGCGGGACCATCTACTGCCGAACCTTCAGAGGCTGGACCAAGCACATACTCTTCACCTCCATCTCAGACAACATTTTTATCTGGTAGATTTTTAGATGTGTAGATTGGTCAGCTCAGAGCATTATTAGCTGAGTATGACAGTCAAAGGAGAGATGAGATTAGACAGATGAAAGATGACATCAGACAGTTTAAGGAGGAGATCAATTCCAGACTTGACTTGATTTCATTTTCCATTAGTCGCTCTGCAGAGTCCCTTGGTTCTGAACTTCAAAAGATTTTTGAAAAGCTGAAAGGGATTGCAGATGGATCTAGAGCTTATCTAGATGCTACTGGATAATTGAAGAAAGATTTAAACCTTGCTATTGCTCAAGTTGAGAGTTGTCTTGAAGGCTTTAAGAAATCACAAAAAGATGAGATTATAGAAATGATAGGTCATCTAAAGAAATTGTATACAAACATGTTTGATTGACCTTTTATTTCCTATAGTGATACCCTATCTAAGCCTATCCTACCCTAACATGTTAGAAAACCTAAGATTAGCTTTTCTTATTCTAGTTTGTATCTTAGGATTTCTAGTTTACTATACTTTGTTAGCTTGTATCTAGGATTTTCTAATTGATATGGTACTTTACTGTGAATGTATTTTGATAGACTCATGTAATGCATCTTGAATTGAAATACAATTATGAAGTTTACTATCTCTATGTGTGAATGAACCAACAACCTCGCTCTGACAATTTACATTATTGTTTTTAAACTCACCTTATTGCTGATAAGAAAAAGGAGGAGAGAAATTTGTATATGCATAAAGGAAAGAGAGAATGAAAATAAAGGAGAGAGAGAAAGAAAATAAGGAGAGAGAATGAAAAAATTATATATAAGATTTCAAAGATTTCAATATGTTTTAATCAATTGGCATATCTCAAAAGAAGGAGAGAAATTTTTAGATGGAGCGAAATTTTTTAAAATTTTAATCAATTGGTATCAATCGATTTCAGTTTACTTATATGTACCTTGCATAGGGGGGGTTATTTAATGCAGGGGGAGCTTAATGATTTTCTATGTAAAGTTAAATTATCTTGATTGCTGTTTATAATAGAACTCATGTAATATCCTGAAAACCTTGTAATTTATGGCATTTTCATTTGAAATGAAAGTCAGAAAGTTTCAGTGAAATGTGGGTGTGTTGGCCTTTTGATAAATGTAAAGAGAAGAAATTTTGAGTAAATGAGTATATTTCTGAATGTTAATGAGTTTGATTTAAGAAATTGAGAGACTTAAGTTTTAATGGGTTTAAATCACAAGAAAAATCAAGTTTAGTTTGAGTTTTATCCTAAATGATGTTTTTAGTGGTTGGAGTCGACACTATTTGGAGTGGAGTCGACTCTGGCACGGTTTTAAACTTTCGGCACGCTTTGGAGTCGACACCTGCAGAGGTGGAGTCGACCTGCAGAGTTAACATTTCTGCTGCAGGTTGGAGTCGACACCTACTTTTCTGGAGTCGACACCTACTTTTCTGGAGCCGACTATTTCTGCTGGAGCCGACTCCAAATCTGTTGGAGCCGACTCCAAGACGGCAGGTTTTTCTGAGTTAAATCTTGAGAATTTCATATTTATTCCGTTTCAAGTCCGATTTGGATGCCGTTTGAACCGTTGGATTTCTAAAATCGAGTTCTTCAAGCTGGTAAAGTCTTTTCTTAGAAATGTTACATAAAAGTATCATTTAAGTAAAAATGATAATCTGGGCTATAAATCGATTAAAAAAATGCTATGTCAGGGGCAAAATGGGAAAAGGCTCCGATGTCAATTGCTAATTGTGTTAAGGGCAACTTGGGAAAGAAAATCTAAGGGCAAAATATCATGGTTATAAGTGAGCCACGTGTTTTAAAAAAGCATGCGTTAAGAGTGTTTGAGGGCAAAAGGGGAATTTGGCATGCCTTAACCCTTAAGTTTCCATGACTTGGTCCCCAAGTCATTAGAGAAAAAGGGAAAAATGTGGGTTCAGCCAGAGAAAAGAAAGAAAAAAAGAAAGAGAGAAAGAGAGGAGAAAAGAGAGAAGAAGAAGAAGAAGGAGGAAGAAAGAGGAAGGGAAAGGGAAGCTTGGGGTTTGTGCTCGACTCCAGGTAAGCTATAGCTTCCCTAGATCTTGCATGACTTTAGATTTTCTTAGATTATTGTATTTTGAGGTAATAGTAGAAGAAATCTTGAGTAGAGAAAGGGTGGAAGAAAATAATGAGATATTAGAGGATAGATCATGTATGCATGCATGGTTCGTGGGAAAACCTCGTGTGGAGGTAATCCTAATAGCTATCGTATCTGTATGTTGACGTAGGTCAAGAGGGTTATTCCAGGGAGCCGGAATACCAGAGTTGAGTACCAGTCGAGGAGTAACCTACTAAGGTGAGTGGGTTTCTCATCTAGCAATGAGAAGTTAATTTGAGCTAGTATAATGAGATTAATACCTAGTTGTGGTATGTTATGTTTAGCAGAGTATTATGTATGTTTTAAATATGAGAAATGAGAACCTAGTATATGATATTCTGATAAATGAGTTTTGAGCATGAGTTTTAAGCATAAAGAAATAAGCATGAGTTTCGAGCATGAGTTTTGAGCATAAACATAAGCATGAGTTTCGATGAGGGATTTTTAATGTATACATGGCATATTTGCATGATAAAGCTTTACAAATGATGTATGTATCATACTGAGCATCAGGCAGCTAGGGGGCTGATCACCCTTTAGACTGTACTGTAGCATGAGCATTGCACACTACTATCGAGCCGGCACCTCCTTGCGAACAGATCGTACGATGAACCCCAGAATCAGGGGTGAGTGCACGCTTAACCAGGTGGGGCTGGTTGTGAGCAGCCCGTGGGGGCATGAATCATAGCTCAGTGGAGCTGATTACTATATATAGCCCGTGGGGGCAGAGAGAAAACCCGAGGTTCCAGGGTTAAGGAACAAAGCACTTTGCCGGGTGAACCGCACGGGTAAGGGGTGCTATTTGTGCGGGGATCCTGTTGCTAGTCACGCACCCGATGAGAGTACACCTACGGAGGGCGACTGTAGGGTGGTACCTCAGAGGCATTACACACACAGCCCAGCATCATGAGATTTAAAAGCATATGTTGTGATATAAAAAGGGCCAGTGGGCCAAGTAGTTATCCCGAGAGGGAGAGTTTACTTGAGATGCCAGTGGGCAAGCAGATTCCTGAGTCTGAGAATTTAATAAAGTCTGGGTTGTAGATAAAGAATGCATATTTTCATATTGTAATGCATGGATTTTTATCTTAATGAGTTATCTTTCAGTGAAAAGTTATTGTAGAGTATTTCAGTACTGATATGTTATTTGAAGAATAAGCTACATTTTATTTTATCTGATATCATGTTAAAAATGTACTTTGAGTTGTACAAGCTAAATAGTATCAGCATACGATTGAAAATAAGAGGTTATGGTTCTCTATTTCTCCATAGTTAGATGGTTATCCAGTCACTGGGACTTAGGTCTCATCCCTCTATGATTTAAATGTTCTTTCAGATCAGTGAGTATTTCTGCCAGGATCACAAGATAAGCAGGACAGAACCCTTAGCTGGTGAAGCTTGCTTGGATGCAAGGGTGTATAGATGCTAGCCTTGTATATTGAGAGAGTGTGGTTTGATATTTGTATTTGTATATGTGTATGTGTACAGTGAGATGTAATGATGTTTTAGACCTTTTTGGATATGAATACGAGACTTATGTTTTGGAGAAAATTATGAGCATGATGTGTGCACTTATGATTTTGATGTCGATTGTGAATGTGATCTTGTAAACTGCCTGAGGAATGTCATGAAAAATATTATCTGAGCAGGTTGATGCTTAGTGTTGATTGAGTGATTTGTGTATATTGAGATGAAAATGAAAAGTTTTTAACAGGATGTGTTTTCGTGTGTCTGCCACTTATGATAATTAGTTGGGGTTCTCT
The DNA here is from genome assembly GCA_900491605.1 of Calamus simplicifolius. Taxonomy (NCBI): domain Eukaryota; kingdom Viridiplantae; phylum Streptophyta; class Magnoliopsida; order Arecales; family Arecaceae; genus Calamus; species Calamus simplicifolius. The sequence goes on along the minus strand of UESW01001339.1, from coordinate 256,664 downwards.
AGCTCTTTATGGAGCGCTACATAAAGACTAGTAAAACTCTATCCGATTACCACAAGTGTGCAGGTGTGCTGTCGGTGGCCCCAGAGAGGAGGGGGAGCTGACAAGTTTTGGTATCAGAGCCCTAGGTTATTAGGTCCTAGGGGAATAAGTATGAGTATGAGTCTAGGATGATTGAATGTTTATGATTATAGCTATTGAATGATGAAACTGATGTAATGAATAATGTCTTGTAGGACGATTACTACAAAGGCATCTAGAGAGACAGAGCAATCTTCAGGCAGGGATAGAAGCAAAGGTCAAAGTAGACTCAGAAGGTCAGTTAGAAGAAGTCAAATTGATAGAATGGCTTCTAGTGATTCCACCGAGCCAGTATCTAATGAGGCTAGAGTGAGGGCATCAGAGCAGATGCCAGAGTCTTCTTCACAGTCTATTACCCCTGTGCCAGTAGACCCATCTCGAGTACAGACTCAGGGGCCTAGTATGTCAGAGTTGGTAGGCATGATTACTCAGGCTGTGGTAGCAGCTGTGGGTGCTAGTTCTAGCCTTCCATCTAAAAATATGGAGGTTGTGAGGAATGTGGAAAGAGCCAGAAAGTTAGGGGCTCTGGAGTTCCAGGGAACTACTGATCCTATTCAGGCCGGGGCATGGCTGCAGAGGATCGAGAGAGTATTTGATGTGATGGGATGCTCTGAGGAGCAGAGGCTGAGTATTGCCACCTTTTTACTGGAGGGTAGAGCCCAGAGTTGGTGGAGATCTATTCAGGGCAGGCAGCCCCAGGGAGTGGAGTTGACATGGGAAAATTTTAGAAGAGAATTTCATCAGCAATATTATTCTGAGATTTATAGGGATCAGAAGAGGAGGGATTTCCTTTGTCTGACTCAGGGGAGGATGTCCGTGGCAGATTATGAAGCCACTTTTGTGGAGTTATCTCAGTTTGCTAGGGCCTTGGTGGCTGATGAGAGGGAGAGATGTCGACTATTCCAGGATGGATTGAATCTCCCTATTAAAGCCAAGACCTGTATGCAGACCTATAATAGTTACTCTGAGTTGGTGCAGGGAGCACTCAAAGCCGAGGAGATTGAAAAAGAATATATGAGTAGGAGGCAGGATAGAATGAAAAGAAGTGCTCCTAGTTATTCTTCTGCTCCGGGAGGGACTCAGCCATTTAAGAAACCCCAGAGGACTGGACAGTTTTATTCTGGGTTTAGAGCCCCTGGTGATGTGGGCAGAGATCAGTATCTGTGTCAGCATCTAGCCCAGTTCAAAGAAAGCCTTATGGGGGTGTGCCTCAGGTTGCCACCAGCAGGGTGTCTGGTGATGTAGGGGAGCAGGGTCGTCCTTCTGGTGGAGGGAGAAATATACCTCCATGTAATGTATGTGGAAAACTTCATTTGGGAGAATGTAAGAGGGCAATAAGGGATGTTATATTTGTGGTGATCTAGGTCACCTGAAGAGAGATTGCCCTAGGAGAGGGCAGCAGGCTGGTGGGCTTCCTCAGGGGCCAGTAATGCCAAGGGGACAGCCTGGTAGGAGGGGTGATGGTAGTGTTGTGGCTTCAGCCAGTCAGGTGGGGCCTAATGTTAATCAGCCAGGAGGGTCATCCAGTATTCCGAGAGCCGAGGCCAGAGTGTTTGCCATGACCAGGCAGGAGGCTCAGATTGATCCTGATGTGGTGACAGGTATGCTACCCATCGATAATCATGATGCTTATATTTTAATTGATTCTGGATCTACGCATTCATTTATCTCATGTGAGTTTGCTAAGCATCTAGTTAGAGATGTGGGCCAGTTGGGTAGTCAGTTGGTAGTATCTATGCCCGTAGGGAGGCCTTTTATAGCAGACCAAGTGTATAGAGGCTGTGATATTTCTGTGGAGGGTCAGAAATTAGCAGCAGATTTGATTCCTTTGAGGTTGAAAGAGTTTGATGCCATTTTGGGGATGGATTGGCTATCTGTGCATAGAGCCAGAGTAGATTGCTTAAGGAAGGAGGTGATGTTACAAACTTCTGATGATAGAGAGGTCTGTTTTGTTGGTGATAGGAGGGGGTTACCCTCAGGAGTGATTTCAGCTCTGTCAGCCAATAGAATGCTAGCAAAGAGATGTGAAGCCTATTTAGCTTGTGCAGTGAGCCTAGAGGGCAATGGTTTAGAGCTGACGAATATCCCTGTGGTAAGGGATTTTTCAGATGTATTTCCTGAGGAGCTGCCAGGGTTACCTCCTGACAGAGGATTTGATTTCAGTATAGATCTAGCCCCAGATACCAGACCAATAGCCAGGGCACCTTATAGAATGGCTCCAGTTGAATTGAAAGAATTGAAAAGTCAGTTACAAGAATTATTGGATAAAGGGTTTATTAGACCCAGTATATCACCATGGGGTGCACCAGTGTTGTTTGTGAAGAAAAAGGATGGTACCTTGAGGTTGTGTATAGACTATAGACAGTTGAACAAGGTGACCATTAGAAACAATTATCCATTGCCAAGGATCGATGATTTGTTTGATCAGCTGCAGGGGGCAGCAGTGTTTTCAAAGATTGATCTGAGATCTGGGTATCATCAATTGAGAATAAAGAATGAGGATATATCTAAAACTGCTTTCAGGACCAGATATGGTCATTATGAGTTCTTGGTGATGCCATTTGGCTTGACAAATGCTCCAGCTGCTTTTATGGGTCTGATGAATCAAGTATTTCAAGAGTATCTAGATAAATTTGTGATAGTATTCATTGATGACATCTTGATTTATTCTAGAAGTAGTGAAGAGCATGAACAGCATCTGAGGACAGTTTTGCAGATATTAAGAGAAAAGCAATTATATGCAAAGTTTAGTAAAAGTGAATTTTGGCTGGATGAGGTAAAGTTCTTGGGACATGTAGTTTCAGCCAAAGGTATTATGGTAGATCCTCAAAAGATTGAAGCTATAGTAATTGGGTATCACCTACCAATCAGACTGAGGTGAGGAGTTTCTTGGGGCTAGCAGGATATTATAGAAGATTTATAGAAAATTTCTCGATTTTGGCTTCTCCTATGACTAAGCTGCTTAGAAAGAATATCAAGTTTGATTGGTCTAATGAATGCCAGAAGAGTATGGATGAATTGAAAAGAGATTAACCTCAGCCCCAATCCTAATACTCCCTGATAGTGCCAGTGATTATGTGATCTATAGTGATGCCTCATTGAAGGGTTTGGGGTGTGTTTTAATGCAGAATGGGAAAGTGTGGCTTATATATCTAGACAGTTGAGATCCCATGAAAAGAATTACCCCACCCATGATTTGGAGTTAGCTGCTGTTATATTTGCATTGAAGGTTTGGAGGCACTACTTGTATGGAAGAAGATGCCAGATATTTACTGATCATAAGAGCTTGAAATATATTCTGACCCAGAAGGAATTGAATTTAAGGCAGAGAAGATGGATTGAATTGATTAAAGACTATGATTGCACTATTGAGTATCACCCAGGGAAAGCTAATGTTGTGGTGATGCCTTGAGTCGAAAGTCTATGGCCACATTGGCTTCTATCAGAACCGTACAGCTACCCTTGATGATTGAGTTAAGGAGGTTAGATGCAGAGCTAGCTGTAGAAGAATCAGGAGCCTTGTTGGCTACTTTCAGAGTGAGACCCCAAATGCTAGAAGAAATAAGAGAAGCTCAGTTGCTAGATCTACAGTTGCTTAAAGCTAGAGATTTAATTCAGAGTGGGTCTCAGTCAGAGTTTTCTGTTAGAGGTGATGGAGTGTTATTATTCAAGGGCAGAGTTTGTGTGCCAGCTGTGGAATCAGTGAAAGATCAGATTTTAAGGGAAGCACATAGCTCAGCTTATTCAATGCATCCAGGTAGTACTAAGATGTATAGAACTATCAAACAGAATTACTGGTGGAATGGTATGAAAAAGGAGATAGCTGAGTATGTATCTAAGTGTTTGGTGTGTCAGCAGATTAAGGCTGAACATCAGTGTCCAGCTGGAAAGCTTCAGCCTCTGTTTGTGCCAGAGTGGAAATGGGAGCATATAACTATGGATTTCGTTGTAGGACTCCCAAAGACCAGAAGGGGCAATGATGCTATATGGGTGATAGTTGATAGATTGACTAAGTCTGCTCATTTTCTGCCTATTAAGATTGTCTTTACCTTGGATAGATTAGCAGAATTATATGTGCATGAAATTGTGAGTAGGCATGGTGTGCCAGTATCGATAGTATCAGATAGAGATCCAAGGTTCACATCTCAATTTTGGGCAGAATTACAGAAAGCTTTGGGGACTAAATTGAGGTTCAGTACAGCATTTCATCCCCAAACCGATGGTCAGTCAGAAAGAACCATCCAGACACTGGAGGATATGCTGAGAGCTTGTGTCATGGAATTTTCTGGTAGCTGGGATGATCATCTACCTTTAATAGAGTTTGCTTACAATAACAGCTACCATTCTAGCATTGATATGGCACCATATGAGGCCTTGTATGGGAGAAAATGTAGAACTCCAGTGTGTTGGGATGAGGAGGGAGAGAGAAGGCTGTTAGGCCCTGAGTTAGTGCAGCTTACAGCAGATCAAGTTAAAATTATAAGAGCTAAATTAAAGGCAGCCCAGGATAGACAGAAGAGCTATGCAGATAAAAAGCATAGAGAGGTAAAGTTTGAGGTTGGAGATAGAGTCTTTCTGAAGGTATCTCCTTGGCGAGGTATTATGAGATTTGGAAAGAAAGGCAAGTTGAGTCCCAGGTATATTGGACCCTATGAAATTCTGGAAAGAGTTGGGACACTAGCTTATAGATTGGCTTTACCTCCAGAGTTATCTCAGATTCATAATGTATTTCATGTATCAATGCTTAGGAGGTATGTGCCGGATTCCTCTCATGTGATTCAGTCTGAGACTATAGAGTTACAGGGGATTTATCATTTGCAACAGAACCAGTGAAGATCTTGAGTAGGGAGATTAAGCAGCTCCGCAGTAAAAGAATTCCATTAGTTAAGGTGCAATGGTTAAATCATCAAAAAGAGGAGGCTACATGGGAGCGAGAGGATGAGATGAGATTGAAGTACCCCCATCTATTTGAAAATATATCTAGCTAAATTTCGGGGACGAAATTTCTTAAGAGGGGGAGAATTGTAACATCCTGAAAACCTTGTAATTTATGGCATTTTCATTTGAAATGAAAGTCANCCGTAAGGTGTAACATCCTGAAAACCTTGTAATTTATGGCATTTTTCATTTGAAATGAAAGTCAGAAAGTTTCAGTGAAATGTGGGTGTGTTGGCCTTTTGATAAATGTAAAGAGAAGAAATTTTGGAGTAAATAAGTATATTTCTGAATGTTAATGAGTTTGATTTAAGAAATTGAGAGACTTAAGTTTTAATGGGTTTAAATCACAAGAAAAATCAAGTTTAGTTTGAGTTTTATCCTAAAATGATGTTTTTAGTGGTTGGAGTCGACCTAGGAGTGGAGTCGACTCTGGCACGGTTTTAAACTTTCGGCACGCTTTGGAGTCGACACCTGCAGAGCTGGAGTCGACCCCTACTTTTCTGGAGTCGACACCTATTTCTGGAGCTAGCCGACTCCAAATCTGTTGGAGCCGACTCCAAGACGGCAGGTTTTTCTGAGTTAAATCTTGAGAATTTCATATTTAATCCGTTTCAAGTCCGATTTGGATGCCGTTTGAACCGTTGGATTTCTAAAATCGAGTTCTTCAAGCTGGTAAAGTCTTTTCTTAGAAATGTTACATAAAAGTATCGATTTAAGTAAAAAATGATAATCTGGGCTATAAATCGATTAAAAAAATGCTATATCAGGGGCAAAATGGGAAAAGGCTCCGATGTCAATTGCTAATTGTGTTAAGGGCAACTTGGGAAAGAAAATCTAAGGGCAAAATATCATGGTTATAAGTGAGCCACGTGTTTTCCAAAAAGCGTGCGTTAAGAGTGTTTGAGGGCAAAAGGGAATTTGGCATGCCTTAACCCTTAAGTTTCCAATGACTTGGTCCCCAAGTCATTAGAGAAAAAGGGAAACGTGGGTTCAGCCAGAGAAAAGAAAGAAAGAAAGAAAGAGAGAAGAAGAGGAGAAAAGAGAGGAAGAGGAAGAAGAAGAAGAAGAAAAAGGAGGAAGAAAGAGAAAGGGAAAGGGAAGCTTGGGGTTTGTGCTCGACTCCAGGTAAGCTATAGCTTCCCTAGATCTTGTATGACTTTAGATTTTCTTAGATTATTGTATTTTGAGGTAATAGTAGAAGTAATCTTGAGTAGAGAAAGGGTGGAAGAAAATAATGAGATATTAGAGGATAGATCATGTATGCATGCATGGTTCGTGGGAAAACCTCGTGTGGAGGTAATCCTAATAGCTATCGTATCTGTATGTTGACGTAGGTCAAGAGGGTTATTCCAGGGAGCCGGAATACCAGAGTTGAGTACCAGTCGAGGAGTAACCTACTAAGGTGAGTGGGTTTCTCATCTAGCAATGAGAAGTTAATTTGAGCTAGTATAATGAGATTAATACCTAGTTATGGTATGTTATGTTTAGCAGAGTATTATGTATGTTTTAAATATGAGAAATGAGAACCTAGTATATGATATTCTGATAAATGAGTTTTGAGCATGAGTTTTAAGCATAAAGAAATAAGCATGAGTTTCGAGCATGAGTTTTGAGCATAAACACATAAGCATGAGTTTCGATGAGGGATTTTTAATGTATACATGGCATATTTGCATGATAAAGCTTTACAAATGATGTATGTATCATACTGAGCATCAGGCAGCTAGGGGGCTGATCACCCTTTAGACTGTACTGTAGCATGAGCATTGCACACTACTATCGAGCCGGCACCTCCTTGCGAACAGATCGTACGATGAACCCCAGAATCAGGGGTGAGTGCACGCTTAACCAGGCCAGTGGGGCTGGTTGTGAGCAGCCCGTGGGGGCATGAATCATAGCTCAGTGGAGCTGATTACTATATATAGCCCGTGGGGGCAGAGAGAAAACCCGAGGTTCCAGGGTTAAGGAACAAAGCACTTTGCCAGGTGAACCGCACGGGTAAGGGGTGCTATTTGTGCGGGGATCCTGTTGCTAGTCACGCACCCGATGAGAGTACACCTACGAAGGGCGACTGTAGGGTGGTACCTCAGAGGCATTACACACACAGCCCAGCATCATGAGATCTAAAAGCATATGTTGTGATATAAAAAGGGCCAATGGGCCAAATAGTTATCCCGAGAGGGAGAGTTACTTGAGATGCCAGTGGGCAAGCAGATCCCGATGGGAGTCTGGGTTGTAGATAAAGAATGCATATCTTCATATTGTAATGCATGGATTTTTATCTTAATGAGTTATCTTTCAGTGAAAAGTTATTATAGAGTATTTCAGTACTGATATGTTATTTGAAGAATAAGCTACATTTTATTTTATCTGATATCATGTTAAAAATGTACTTTGAGTTGTACAAGCTAAATAGTATCAGCATACGATTGAAAATAAGAGGTTATGGTTCTCTATTTCTCCATAGTTAGATGGTTATCCAGTCACTGGGACTTAGGTCTCATCCCTCTATGATTTAAATGTTCTTTCAGATCAGTGAGTATTTCTGCCAGGATCACAAGATAAGCAGGACAGAACCCTTAGCTGGTGAAGCTTGCTTGGATGCAAGGTGTATAAATGCTAGCCTTGTATATTGAGAGAGTGTGGTTTGATATTTGTATTTTGTATATGTGTATGTGTACAGTGAGATGTAATGATGTTTTAGACCTTTTTGGATATGAATACGAGACTTATGTTTTGGAGAAAATTATGAGCATGATGTGTGCACTTAGGATTTTGATGTCGATTGTGAATGTGATCTTGTAAACTGCCTGAGGAATGTCATGAAAAATATTATCTGAGCAGGTTGATGCTTAGTGTTGATTGAGTGATTTGTGTATATAATTGAGATGAAAATGAAAAGTTTTTAACAGGATGTGTTTTCGTGTGTCTGCCACTTATGATAATTAGTTGGGGTTCTCTAGCTCTTTATGGAGCGCTACATAAAGACTAGTAAAACTCTATCCGATTACCACAAGTGTGCAGGTGTGCTGTCGGTGGCCCCAGAGAGGAGGGGGAGCTGACAAGTTTTGGTATCAGAGCCCTAGGTTATTAGGTCCTAGGGGAATAAGTATGAGTATGAGTCTAGGATGATTGAATGTTTATGATTATAGCTATTGAATGATGAAACTGATGTAATGAATAATGTCTTGTAGGACGATTACTACAAAGGCATCTAGAGAGACAGAGCAATCTTCAGGCAGGGATAGAAGCAAAGGTCAAAGTAGACTCAGAAGGTCAGTTAGAAGAAGTCAAATTGATAGAATGGCTTCTAGTGATTCCACCGAGCCAGTATCTAATGAGGCTAGAGTGAGGGCGTCTTCAGAGCAGATGCCAGAGTCTTCTTCACAGTCTATTACCCCTGTGCCAGTAGACCCATCTCGAGTACAGACTCAGGGGCCTAGTATGTCAGAGTTGGTAGGCATGATTACTCAGGCTGTGGTAGCAGCTGTGGGTGCTAGTTCTAGCCTTCCATCTAAAAATACGGAGGTTGTGAGGAATGTGGAAAGAGCCAGAAAGTTAGGGGCTCTGGAGTTCCAGGGAACTACTGATCCTATTCAGGCCGGGGCATGGCTGCAGAGGATCGAGAGAGTATTTGATGTGATGGGATGCTCTGAGGAGCAGAGGCTGAGTATTGCCACCTTTTTACTGGAGGGTAGAGCCCAGAGTTGGTGGAGATCTATTCAGGGCAGGCAGCCCCAGGGAGTGGAGTTGACATGGGAAAATTTTAGAAGAGAATTTCATCAGCAATATTATTCTGAGATTTATAGGGATCAGAAGAGGAGGGATTTCCTTTGTCTGACTCAGGGGAGGATGTCCGTGGCAGATTATGAAGCCACTTTTGTGGAGTTATCTCAGTTTGCTAGGGCCTTGGTGGCTGATGAGAGGGAGAGATGTCGACTATTCCAGGATGGATTGAATCTCCCTATTAAAGCCAAGACCTGTATGCAGACCTACAATAGTTACTCTGAGTTGGTGCAGGGAGCACTCAAAGCCGAGGAGATTGAAAAAGAATATATGAGTAGGAGGCAGGATAGAATGAAAAGAAGTGCTCCTAGTTATTCTTCTGCTCCGGGAGGGACTCAGCCATTTAAGAAACCCCAGAGGACTGGACAGTTTTATTCTGGGTTTAGAGCCCCTGGTGATGTGGGCAGAAGATCAGTATCTGTGTCAGCATCTAGCCCAGTTCAAAGAAAGCCTTATGGGGGTGTGCCTCAGGTTGCCACCAGCAGGGTGTCTGGTGATGTAGGGGAGCAGGGTCGTCCTTCTGGTGGAGGGAGAAATATACCTCCATGTAATGTATGTGGAAACTTCATTTGGGAGAATGTAAGAGGGGCAATAAGGGATGTTATATTTGTGGTGATCTAGGTCACCTGAAGAGAGATTGCCCTAGGAGAGGGCAGCAGGCTGGTGGGCTTCCTCAGGGGCCAGTAATGCCAAGGGGACAGCCTAGTAGGAGGGGTGATGGTAGTGTTGTGGCTTCAGCCAGTCAGGTGGGGCCTAATGTTAATCAGCCAGGAGGGTCATCCAGTATTCCGAGGGCCGAGGCCAGAGTGTTTGCCATGACCAGGCAGGAGGCTCAGATTGATCCTGATGTGGTGACAGGTATGCTACCCATCGATAATCATGATGCTTATATTTTAATTGATTCTGGATCTACGCATTCATTTATCTCATGTGAGTTTGCTAAGCATCTAGTTAGAGATGTGGGCCAGTTGGGTAGTCAGTTGGTAGTATCTATGCCCGTAGGGAGGCCTTTTATAGCAGACCAAGTGTATAGAGGTTGTGATATTTCTGTGGAGGGTCAGAAATTAGCAGCAGATTTGATTCCTTTGAGGTTGAAAGAGTTTGATGCCATTTTGGGGATGGATTGGCTATCTGTGCATAGAGCCAGAGTAGATTGCTTAAGGAAGGAGGTGATGTTACAAACTTCTGATGATAGAGAGGTCTGTTTTGTTGGTGATAGGAGGGGGTTACCCTCAGGAGTGATTTCAGCTCTGTCAGCCAATAAAATGCTAGCAAAGAGATGTGAAGCCTATTTAGCTTGTGCAGTGAGCCTAGAGGGCAATGGTTTAGAGCTGACGAATATCCCTGTGGTAAGGGATTTTTCAGATGTATTTCCTGAGGAGCTGCCAGGGTTACCTCCTGACAGAGGATTTGATTTCAGTATAGATCTAGCCCCAGATACCAGACCAATAGCCAGGGCACCTTATAGAATGGCTCCAGTTGAATTGAAAGAATTGAAAAGTCAGTTACAAGAATTATTGGATAAAGGGTTTATTAGACCCAGTATATCACCATGGGGTGCACCAGTGTTGTTTGTGAAGAAAAAGGATGGTACCTTGAGGTTGTGTATAGACTATAGACAGTTGAACAAGGTGACCATTAGAAACAATTATCCATTGCCAAGGATCGATGATTTGTTTGATCAGCTGCAGGGGGCAGCAGTGTTTTCAAAGATTGATCTGAGATCTGGGTATCATCAATTGAGAATAAAGAATGAGGATATATCTAAACTGCTTTCAGGACCAGATATGGTCATTATGAGTTCTTGGTGATGCCATTTGGCTTGACAAATGCTCCAGCTGCTTTTATGGGTCTGATGAATCAAGTATTTCAAGAGTATCTAGATAAATTTGTGATAGTATTCATTGATGACATCTTGATTTATTCTAGAAGTAGTGAAGAGCATGAACAGCATCTGAGGACAGTTTTGCAGATATTAAGAGAAAAGCAATTATATGCAAAGTTTAGTAAAAGTGAATTTTGGCTGGATGAGGTAAAGTTCTTGGGACATGTAGTTTCAGCCAAGGTATTATGGTAGATCCTCAAAAGATTGAAGCTATAGTAATTGGGTATCACCTACCAATCAGACTGAGGTGAGGAGTTTCTTGGGGCTAGCAGGATATTATAGAAGATTTATAGAAAATTTCTCGATTTTGGCTTCTCCTATGACTAAGCTGCTTAGAAAGAATATCAAGTTTGATTGGTCTAATGAATGCCAGAAGAGTATGGATGAATTGAAAAAGAGATTAACCTCAGCCCCAATCCTAATACTACCTGATAGTGCCAGTGATTATGTGATCTATAGTGATGCCTCATTGAAGGGTTTGGGGTGTGTTTTAATGCAGAATGGGAAAGTAGTGGCTTATATATCTAGACAGTTGAGATCCCATGAAAAGAATTACCCCACCCATGATTTGGAGTTAGCTGCTGTTATATTTGCATTGAAGGTTTGGAGGCACTACTTGTATGGAAGAAGATGCCAGATATTTACTGATCATAAGAGCTTGAAATATATTCTGACCCAGAAGGAATTGAATTTAAGGCAGAGAAGATGGATTGAATTGATTAAAGACTATGATTGCACTATTGAGTATCACCCAGGGAAAGCTAATGTTGTGGCTGATGCCTTGAGTCGAAAGTCTATGGCCACATTGGCTTCTATCAGAACCGTACAGCTACCCTTGATGATTGAGTTAAGGAGGTTAGATGCAGAGCTAGCTGTAGAAGAATCAGGAGCCTTGTTGGCTACTTTCAGAGTGAGACCCCAAATGCTAGAAGAAATAAGAGAAGCTCAGTTGCTAGATCTACATTTGCTTAAAGCTAGAGATTTAATTCAGAGTGGGTCTCAGTCAGAGTTTTCTGTTAGAGGTGATGGAGTGTTATTATTCAAGGGCAGAGTTTGTGTGCCAGCTGTGGAATCAGTGAAAGATCAGATTTTAAGGGAAGCACATAGCTCAGCTTATTCAATGCATCCAGGTAGTACTAAGATGTATAGAACTATCAAACAGAATTACTGGTGGAATGGTATGAAAAAGGAGATAGCTGAGTATGTATCTAAGTGTTTGGTGTGTCAGCAGATTAAGGCTGAACATCAGTGTCCAGCTGGAAAGCTTCAGCCTCTGTTTGTGCCAGAGTGGAAATGGGAGCATATAACTATGGATTTCGTTGTAGGACTCCCAAAGACCAGAAGGGGCAATGATGCTATATGGGTGATAGTTGATAGATTGACTAAGTCTGCTCATTTTCTGCCTATTAAGATTGTCTTTACCTTGGATAGATTAGCAGAATTATATGTGCATGAAATTGTGAGTAGGCATGGTGTGCCAGTATCGATAGTATCAGATAGAGATCCAAGGTTCACATCTCAATTTTGGGCAGAATTACAGAAAGCTTTGGGGACTAAATTGAGGTTCAGTACAGCATTTCATCCCCAAACCGATGGTCAGTCAGAAAGAACCATCCAGACACTGGAGGATATGCTGAGAGCTTGTGTCATGGAATTTTCTGGTAGCTGGGATGATCATCTACCTTTAATAGAGTTTGCTTACAATAACAGCTACCATTCTAGCATTGATATGGCACCATATGAGGCCTTGTATGGGAGAAAATGTAGAACTCCAGTGTGTTGGGATGAGGAGGGAGAGAGAAGGCTGTTAGGCCCTGAGTTAGTGCAGCTTACAGCAGATCAAGTTAAAATTATAAGAGCTAAATTAAAGGCAGCCCAGGATAGACAGAAGAGCTATGCAGATAAAAAGCATAGAGAGGTAAAGTTTGAGGTTGGAGATAGAGTCTTTCTGAAGGTATCTCCTTGGCGAGGTATTATGAGATTTGGAAAGAAAGGCAAGTTGAGTCCCAGGTATATTGGACCCTATGAAATTCTGGAAAGAGTTGGGACACTAGCTTATAGATTGGCTTTACCTCCAGAGTTATCTCAGATTCATAATGTATTTCATGTATCAATGCTTAGGAGGTATGTGCCGGATTCCTCTCATGTGATTCAGTCTGAGACTATAGAGTTACAGGGGGATTTATCATTTGCAACAGAACCAGTGAAGATCTTGAGTAGGGAGATTAAGCAGCTCCGCAGTAAAAGAATTCCATTAGTTAAGGTGCAATGGTTAAATCATCAAAAAGAGGAGGCTACATGGGAGCGAGAGGATGAGATGAGATTGAAGTACCCCCATCTATTTGAAAATATATCTAGCTAAATTTCGGGGACGAAATTTCTTAAGAGGGGGAGAATTGTAACATCCTGAAAACCTTGTAATTTATGGCATTTTCATTTGAAATGAAAGTCAGAAAGTTTCAGTGAAATGTGGGTGTGTTGGCCTTTTGATAAATGTAAAGAGAAGAAATTTTGGAGTAAATAAGTATATTTCTGAATGTTAATGAGTTTGATTTAAGAAATTGAGAGACTTAAGTTTTAATGGGTTTAAATCACAAGAAAAATCAAGTTTAGTTTGAGTTTTATCCTAAAATGATGTTTTTAGTGGTTGGAGTCGACCTAATTGGAGTGGAGTCGACTCTGGCACGGTTTTAAACTTTCGGCACGCTTTGGAGTCGACACCTGCAGAGCTGGAGTCGACCCCTACTTTTCTGGAGTCGACCCCTACTTTTCTGGAGCCGACACCTATTTCTGCTGGAGCCGACTCCAAATCTGTTCGAGCCGACTCCAAGACGGCAGGTTTTTCTGAGTTAAATCTTGAGAATTTCATATTTAATCCGTTTCAAGTCCGATTTGGATGCCGTTTGAACCGTTGGATTTCTAAAATCGAGTTCTTCAAGCTGGTAAAGTCTTTTCTTAGAAATGTTACATAAAAGTATCGATTTAAGTAAAAATGATAATCTGGGCTATAAATCGATTAAAAAAATGCTATATCAGGGGCAAAATGGGAAAAGGCTCCGATGTCAATTGCTAATTGTGTTAAGGGCAACTTGGGAAAGAAAATCTAAGGGCAAAATATCATGGTTATAAGTGAGCCACGTGTTTTCCAAAAAGCGTGCGTTAAGAGTGTTTGAGGGCAAAAGGGAATTTGGCATGCCTTAACCCTTAAGTTTCCAATGACTTGGTCCCCAAGTCATTAGAGAAAAAGGGAAACGTGGGTTCAGCCAGAGAAAAGAAAGAAAGAAAGAAAGAGAGAAAGAAGAGGAGAAAGAGAGGAAGAGGAAGAAGAAGAAGAAGAAAAAGGAGGAAGAAAGAGAAAGGGAAAGGGAAGCTTGGGGTTTGTGCTCGACTCCAGGTAAGCTATAGCTTCCCTAGATCTTGTATGACTTTAGATTTTCTTAGATTATTGTATTTTGAGGTAATAGTAGAAGTAATCTTGAGTAGAGAAAGGGTGGAAGAAAATAATGAGATATTAGAGGATAGATCATGTATGCATGCATGGTTCGTGGGAAAACCTCGTGTGGAGGTAATCCTAATAGCTATCGTATCTGTATGTTGACGTAGGTCAAGAGGGTTATTCCAGGGAGCCGGAATACCAGAGTTGAGTACCAGTCGAGGAGTAACCTACTAAGGTGAGTGGGTTTCTCATCTAGCAATGAGAAGTTAATTTGAGCTAGTATAATGAGATTAATACCTAGTTATGGTATGTTATGTTTAGCAGAGTATTATGTATGTTTTAAATATGAGAAATGAGAACCTAGTATATGATATTCTGATAAATGAGTTTTGAGCATGAGTTTTAAGCATAAAGAAATAAGCATGAGTTTCGAGCATGAGTTTTGAGCATAAACACATAAGCATGAGTTTCGATGAGGGGATTTTTAATGTATACATGGCATATTTGCATGATAAAGCTTTACAAATGATGTATGTATCATACTGAGCATCAGGCAGCTAGGGGGCTGATCACCCTTTAGACTGTACTGTAGCATGAGCATTGCACACTACTATCGAGCCGGCACCTCCTTGCGAACAAATCGTACGATGAACCCCAGAATCAGGGGTGAGTGCACGCTTAACCAGACCAGTGGGGCTGGTTGTGAGCAGCCCGTGGGGGCATGAATCATAGCTCAGTGGAGCTGATTACTATATATAGCCCGTGGGGGCAGAGAGAAAACCCGAGGTTCCAGGGTTAAGGAACAAAGCACTTTGCCAGGTGAACCGCACGGGTAAGGGGTGCTATTTGTGCGGGGATCCTGTTGCTAGTCACGCACCCGATGAGAGTACACCTATAGAAGGGCGACTGTAGGGTGGTACCTCAGAGGCATTACACACACAGCCCAGCATCATGAGATCTAAAAGCATATGTTGTGATATAAAAAGGGCCAATGGGCCAAATAGTTATCCCGAGAGGGAGAGCTTACTTGAGATGCCAGTGGGCAAGCAGATCCGATGGGAGTCTGGGTTGTAGATAAAGAATGCATATCTTCATATTGTAATGCATGGATTTTTATCTTAATGAGTTATCTTTCAGTGAAAAGTTATTATAGAGTATTTCAGTACTGATATGTTATTTGAAGAATAAGCTACATTTTATTTTATCTGATATCATGTTAAAAATGTACTTTGAGTTGTACAAGCTAAATAGTATCAGCATACGATTGAAAATAAGAGGTTATGGTTCTCTATTTCTCCATAGTTAGATGGTTATCCAGTCACTGGGACTTAGGTCTCATCCCTCTATGATTTAAATGTTCTTTCAGATCAGTGAGTATTTCTGCCAGGATCACAAGATAAACAGGACAGAACCCTTAGCTGGTGAAGCTTGCTTGGATGCAAGAGTGTATAAATGCTAGCCTTGTATATTGAGAGAGTGTGGTTTGATATTTGTATTTTGTATATGTGTATGTGTACAGTGAGATGTAATGATGTTTTAGACCTTTTTGGATATGAATACGAGACTTATGTTTTGGAGAAAATTATGAGCATGATGTGTGCACTTAGGATTTTGATGTCGATTGTGAATGTGATCTTGTAAACTGCCTGAGGAATGTCATGAAAAATATTATCTGAGCAGGTTGATGCTTAGTGTTGATTGAGTGATTTGTGTATATAATTGAGATGAAAATGAAAAGTTTTTAACAGGATGTGTTTTCGTGTGTCTGCCACTTATGATAATTAGTTGGGGTTCTCTAGCTCTTTATGGAGCGCTACATAAAGACTAGTAAAACTCTATCCGATTACCACAAGTGTGCAGGTGTGCTGTCGGTGGCCCTAGAGAGGAGGGGGAGCTGACAAGGTGAGTGGCAGTGGTGGGCATCAGGGCAATCAAATAGGAGATTCAGGAAAATAGTTCAGCGGGTCTTGTTGAGCTAGTGGATTGCTCTTATCGGTTCGCCGATAAGATTCTTGTCTCGGGCTTCGTAGAGAGATGGTAGCCTGAGACGAACACCTTCCATGTTTCCTTTGGCAAGATGACGATCATGTTGGATGATGTTGCCGCCATATTAGGGATTAGTGCCATGGGTGCCTCAGTATCCTTGTCTAGTGATAGGATGAGTAATCGGGATGTTGAGGGCCCACTAGTAGAGCTATTAGGTGTATCACAGGTTGACGCACGTCAGGAAGTTCTATATGTCCGCAGTCAGTTTGTGAGATTAGAGTGGCTAAAGAGTCATTTTCATACTGTATCAGATAGAGATAGCCACCATAGGATAGAGTATGCAGCGTGAGCGTTTTGCTTTTTTTGTTAGGATGTACAGTCTTTGTTGATAATAGTGGTACGAGGGTGTCTATAGCTTATCTTGCTCTGCTTCAGGATTTGGATAGAGCTAGCACATATGCCTGGGGTGCCGGTGCCTTGGCTTAGTTATATCGGCAGTTGGGGATTGCGTCTAAGGCATCCGTTAGATAGATCAGTGGATATATGATGCTTTTTTAGGCATGGATTTATGAGCATTTTTCCTTTCTCACTCCTCACCCAGCCCTGGAGAAGTGAGAAAGTTGTCCCTCAAGGTTGGTTGGAATCATGGAAGAATTGGGCTGAACCATCCCACCTTATTGTTGAGGAGAGAAAGTTGGCCTTAGCCTTTGCATAGATTTAGCTCTCTTAAAATTTTTATATATATATATATATATATATAGGGAGTTGAGTTTAATGCAAGTGTGCCTAGCTCTTCTTTTATCTAAAGGCTCTTTAAAGATTAGAGTGACCCAGTGCATGAATTTATAGCCTTAATTCTTAGTCACTGATTCTTATTTTGGTGCGGTAGTAATCATCAGGCTTCTTTTTTCATGGATCAAGGAGCACGTTGTGATGAGAAAGTGGCAAAAAAGAGGGTTCACTAGAGATAGGTCATTCGAAGAGACTGAGGGATTGTTAAACCTAGCATCTTCAATGCTAAATAGAGTGGCACTTCGTACACGGGGATCCTTTAGGGCTTTTAAAGCAATCACTCCTCTTGGATCAATCCTACCTCCTCCTACCAACTTGGGTCTTTTTGAAGGCTTGGGCTAATAAGTTTGTACTCATATTTTTTTTGTACTAGTGCTTTATAAAATGAAGTGATAAAAATACGTTACAGTTCTTTCGGTACGTCTTCTATAAGCAGTTATGGGAGAGATGGAAGGATCGCCTGCTAAGCCAAGCGAGCAGGAGCCATCCGGTGATCCAACCCTCAGATTGCGTATCGAGATATTTGGAGTGGTATTCTCAGATCATGCATATGGTTGTTCACCCTCCAGAGAGCGATCCAGTATCTATTCTCGATCATGTCCCCATGATGTTGATGCTGAAGTGCAAGGCCAGCGTATTGCAGATGCGATTGGCCTTTGCACCAGCATTCTTGATATGGATCGGAAGGAGGCCGCGTCACATGGGACCTACATGTACGATGCCATATCGCAGATTGCACATGTGTTGTAGGGTCAGCATATCTCTACGGTTGAGCCTGATGTCCCTGCCCTAGTTATGCATCGCCACAGCAGTACAGGCATCGATGACGACGAGGTGGGGATCCCTGATATACCTCATGTATTTTGTATCTTTTAGCACATAGTGCATCTTTTTGTAAAAACATTAAAATTTGAATGAAATATTACTTCCTTTTGGCTCAATTTGAATAAAAAAATTTAGAATTAATATAAATATGTCAAATATTATACAAATTTGATTGTTGATAACAAAATTAACTCAACAACTCAATAGTTTCGCTAATAATAACATCCGACGAGATCATTTGTCTGAACTGGTGAATCCTAGATTCATATGAAGTAGCCCATCCGGAAGCACAGGGTAAATGATGTCTTCGCCAATTTCTTGCTATTGAGGTAACGGGATGACCCGGTAAAAGAACACCTACAAAATATATAATTAGTAAATAGAATAAATTATTAGTCATTTAAGGATGATTAAGAGACATTTAATTAATACCTCCACAAAATGATTGCCATTTACGAACGCCACTATAATATCTTTGTGGAATAAAGGAGGAAGAGGCAGTAGAGGTAGGAATGTAAGACATTGTTGTAAGGAGAGGTAATATAGGACAACGTTATAGCGGAACGCTATAACGTGCCCCATATCCGGCATAGTCATCCACCGGTCAGAAGGTGAACAATTATCAAAATATGATAATGCATGTTCAATCTCCTCAAACCTCCCTTTGACAGCAAATAAAGCGCGATAGTGCTCTGAATGACATTGCAACTCATGTAATAAATTCTTCCTAACACGAAGCCAATCCTTTATAAAGGTCATGGACATAATCGTAAGCATAAGTTACATAATCAAAAAATGTAAAAACACTCCATTCATCATGCACTTCGCTCCAGGGCATCTCTACTTGAACACTTCTTTCGATTGTGGCATTGTTACTTGTATAGTCTACAGCTTTGCTTCAAGCCAATTTCCATCCAGTCCATCTCATTGCAAATTTGGATCGATCTAAGTTGCCCTTCAGATCTCATAAGGCTCTAATCAAGAAATAGTGGCAGTCAACCTGGCTCCTCTCAATAGCTCGAATGTTTGACTGAATAGAAGATGGTGCTGTAGCATTCTTGTATCGATGCTGTAATATTCATCCATGTATCTGTAGCAATTTAGAGAGACTTCAGCGCATATGGCTATGATATATGAACAAGGATACCTCAAAGTGGCAAACCTATCATATGAGCAACTAAGTTCACTTAAATTAATAACTTGTGTTTTGTCTCCCTGACAAGTCATATTGTCAAACATTATTTGCACTTGGAAGAGCAATGAATGCCTATCAAATACTATGACTTGATGTGAGTTGGCCTTCTGCCTCTGCCTATCCCATTGACATTGAAGATATGGTGTGTACCTGCTCTCACTTTGCAGAAGGGCCCACATTTCATGTTGATGACTCTCAAAGTAGGAGGCAAGACGCTTCTATGTGTAGTGCATCAAAGCAGTGATGAAAATGTGCCGAACGCCTTTGAAGACACCATTCATGCACTCAGCTAGGTTGGTGGTCATGTGACCATATTGACCGCCATTATCGAATGCTATGCCCAATACTCTTTGGGAATGCCATTGCACCACACAATCGCTCTCCTATTAGATTCATAAATTTGGTTTATAATATTTGGGAGCTTCCTCACTTGATACATCGTACCCGTTTGAAATAAGAAAGTTGATTAAGTAACAAAAGCACGAACTAAACATGATGGGCTAGAAGATGAATTAGAGTTCAGTATCTTCCTGCATAATATACATTTGTTTGGATTGCATATTTTTGAATCTATGGTTGAAGTTACAGTCACAGCATATGCAAATAGAGTCAATGGTATTTATCATTATTATGAGAATATGTTCACTGTGTATATTATGTTGGGTAAATAAGCTAATAAGGCCTAAATAGGTTAATAGGACTGAATACTCTAATGGGCCTTGAAAGTCCATCACCTTTCTTTAGTGTGTGAATTAGAAATTGTGAGGACATTTAGTCCCATATTGGAAAAAATAAAAAAGTAAGGTTCACTTATATGAAAACCTCTTCCTTGAAGCTTAAGTTCCTTAGGCTCACCATAAGTAGAGAGCTTAAGGGTGCATCACCCTCGCACGTGTGCGAAGGGCGCAATGGGCGCTTTGTAGGTGCACTTTGCATGTGCATCGTCGTGATAAGGGGCTTGGGGGGTTTAAAATTTTTCCTAGATCATGAGGATCCGATGGTGGAGATTGATCGGATTAAGATAAGGGGCTGAGATCAATTGACCGTTGATCATCGGATCAGGATCGGAACTGATCATTGATCGATCGGATGAAGGGTTGAGAAGCGGTGATCAAATCATGATCGCGATCGCAATCCAATGGCTTACACCCATCGGTTGATCGGTCAATAGGATCGTTGGTGATAAGGCGCTCCTCCGATCCTACGGTTGGTGATAAGGCATCCGTCCGATCGTACGGTTGGAGATAAGGCAACGCTCCGATCAAGCTGTTGTGATAAGAGATCGTGAAAAGATGTGTCATAGCCGCGCTATGACTTATCCGATCATGGAATTGCCTTATCTGATTGGAGAAGCTACCTTTCAGATTATGAAAAGGCCTATCCGCTTGATCTAAAGATCACGATGTTTAATGGGCATATCAAGGGTGATAAGCCCTTAACCCTCACATCCTTTGATCAAATCTGATCAAAGAATTTAAATTAAATTAAATTCGTAGGGTTGCTTCCAAGGGGCACCTAAAAACCTATAAATAGGACCCTATACCCTTGCATTTTCAATCAATCCAATTTCATTCCGAATTGAGTCATCTCTTAGGCATTTGCATTCTTTCCTAAGGGTAGTATAGCAATAGTGCATTAAAAAGAGAGTAGCTTTCTTGATCACATTTTTTGGTGAATTGTAGTGCTGCTTTCATCAAAGGAGACTGTTGTATCCTAGGAGACAATCGTCATACTGATCGTAAGCACCATTGTGGGACGAAATTATCTTAAGGACATAGAGTATAACTCTATCCTCAGTCTTATCAATTAGGTAGCCACCATTTGCCACCCAACAATCTTAAGACAATTCCTGCTACCATGGAAGTACTGCTGTAGATGGCTACTATGACGACATCCGTTCAAGCCGAGAGACCAAAGAAATTCTCTGACATGGACTTCAAGAGGTGGCAATAGAAGATGTTGTTCTACCTTATAACTCTGAATCTGGTCAAAGTACTGAATGAAGATCCGCCTGTCCTGAAGGAAGGGGAGACTGACAAATAAGTCATTGCTGCGGTGGAGGCATGGAAGCATTCAGACTTCTTTTGCAAGAACTACATCCTTAATGGACTGGACAATACTCTATACAATGTGTACAACAGTATTGCTACTGCCAAGGAGTTATGGGCATCCCTAGATAAAAAGTACAAGACAGAGGATGCAGGACATAAGAAGTTTATGGTTGGAAGATTCTTAGACTACAAAATGATCGACCATAAAACTGTTATGGAGCAAGTCCAAGAGCTCCAGATCATCCTGCATGAGATACATGCAGAGAGAATGTCTCTCAGTGAGTCATTCCAGGTAGCTGCCATCATAGAGAAGCTACCACCATTATGAAAGGACTTCAAGAACTACCTGAAGCATAAGCTGAAGGAAATGAGACTTAAAGACCTAATTGTCCGTCTGAGGATTGAGGAGGACAATAAGAGCCAAGATAAGAAGACAGGAGGATAACCTGCTGAGCCAAAGACCAACCCCATAGAAGGAAAGAAGAAACGCAAGTTTCCAGGTGAAGGCTTTAAACAGAAGAAGGGCAATCCAAAGAAATATAAGTTCAAAGAAAAGTGCTTTGTCTGTGGAAAGCAAGGACACAAATCCAAGGACTGCTGTTTCAAGGACAAAGAAAAGAAATAAGTCAGCATTACCGAAACTCTATCCCAAGAGGTATCCGAGATGATGCTGTCAACTGTTGTATTTGAAGCAAACATGGTTGACAAAGCAAATGAGTGGTACATCGACACTGAAGCTACCAGACATGTCTGCTCTGATAAGAGTATGTTCTCATCATATACTCCTATCAATGGTAGAAATTTGGTCATGGGTAACTCCGCTACATCCAAGATAGAAGGACTTGGCCGCATTGTTATGAAGATGACATCTGGCAAGGAGCTTCTACTTAATGATGTACTACATGTCCCTGACATCCGAAAGAATCTTATATCAGGCTTCCTCCTAAGCAAATATGGCTTTAGGATGGTCTTTGAGTCTGATAAATTTATACTTACTAAGAGGGAAATATTTATTGGAAGGGGTTACTTGAATAATGGATTATTCAAGGTTAATGTAATGATCGTACACATAAACCTTGAAATAAATAAAGCCTTTTCTTTTGCTTATATGGTTGACTCTTCTTGTTTATGACATGATAGATTAGGACATGTGAATTTTAATTCATTACAAAAATTAATGAACTTAGAATTATTACCTAATCATGAAATTGATCAACATTACAAGTCTGAAGTGTGTGTTGAAGCTAAGTTAGTAAAAATACAATTTTCATCAGTTGAAAGAAATACTGAACCTCTTGACTTAATTCATAGTGATCTATGTGACTTAAAGTCAGTTCAAACTAGAGGAGGTAAAAAGTATTTTATAACATTTATTGATGATTCAACTAGATACTGCTATGTGTATCTACTAAAGTCTAAGGATGAGGCTTTAGAAATGTTTAAATGTTATAAGAATAAAGTTGAAAATCAACTTGGAAAAATATTAAGGCAATAAGGAGTGATAGAGGTGGTGAATACGATGCACCTTTTGACGAATTCTGTTAAGAGCATGGCATTATTCATCAAACTACTGCTTCTTATTCACCTCAATCTAATGGAATCGCAGAACGTAAAAACCGCACATTAAAAGAAATGATGAATGATATATTGATAAATTTTGGTACACCACAGAATTTATGGGGAGAAGCAATTCTCTCAGCAAATCATATTCTTAATAAGATACCTCTTAAGAAGAAGAAGTTACTCCATATGTGTTATGGAAAGGAAAGAAGCCTTCTTACAATTACTTAAGAGTGTCGAGGTATCTAGCTAAAGTAGCTATATCGGACCCAAAAAGGTCAAAATATGACCTAAAACCGTTGATTGTATATTTATCAGTTATGCACATAATAATAGTGCATATCACTTTCTTGTATATAAATCAGATATATCTGATATACAGAAAAATACAATCATGGAATCAAGGAATGCAACATTCTTTGAAGATATATTTCTAAGCAAAAGGAAATTAGAAATAAGTTCAAATAAAAGAACTTATGATAATAATGCTAGTAGTAGTCATCAGGAAAAATATCCTGAAGATGAACCCAGACGCAGTAAGAGACCAAAAGTTGCAAAGTCCTTTGGTTCTGATTATGTAACTTGTATGTTACAAGATAAACCTCAGACATTCAAAGAGGCAATATCTAATCCAAAAGCACCCTTTGGAAAGAAGCTGTTAATAGTGAAATTGAGTCTATCATACATAATCATACCTAGGAGTTGGTAGACTTATCATCTGGTATGAAACTCTAGGGTGCAAGTGGATTTTTAAGAAAAAGCTAAGGCTGATGGATCAATTGACAAGTATAAGCCAGATTAGTGGCTAAGAGCTTCAAACAAAAAGAAGGTATAGACTTCTTTGATACTTATTCACGAGTAAGTAGAATAACATCTATAAGAATATTAATCACTTTTGCAGCCATTGACAATCTTGAAATTCATCAAATGGATGTTAAACTGCTTTTCTGAATAGTGAATTAGATGAAGAAATATACATGGAACAACCTGAGGATTTATTGTTCCTAAACAAGAAAAGAAGGTGTGTAGACTTGTTAAATCCTTATATGTATTAACGCAAGCACCTAAACAATGGCATATAAAATTTGATAATGTAATGTTATCAAATGGATTCAAAATAAATGAATGTGATGAATGCATATATGCCAAAACCCTGCCTGAAGGTATGTGATAATCTGCTTATATGTAGATGACTTGTTAATCATTGGTAGTAATACTGAAATGATTAAACAGACATAGAAAATATTGATCAAACATTTTGATATGAAAAATATGGGTGTTGCAGATGTTATACTAGGGATTCGAATCACTAGAACATCTGAAGAAATAATATTATCTCAATCTCATTATATTGAGAAAATATTCAATAAGTTTAAAAAGTATGATACTAGCCCGTGAAAATACCTGTAGATGTTAATTTACATTTGGCTAAGTATACCAAAGAACCCATATCTCAATTGGAATACTCATGTATAATTGGCAGTTTAATGTATGTCATGAATTGCACTCGTCCTGACATAGCATATGTTGTCAATAAGTTGAGTAGATTCACAAGTAATCCAGGTCTAAATTATTGGGATAGCTTTAATAAGGGTATTAAGATATCTGCGATATACCCTAAGTTATGGATTACATTATTCAAGATATCCAGCTGTACTAGAAGAATACAGTGATGCAAATTGGATATCTAACACAGAAGATACAAAATCCACAAGTGGATATGTATTCGCCTTAGGAGGAGGTGCTATGTCATGGAAATCTTCTAAGCAAACATGTATAGCTCGATCCACTATGGAATATGAGTTTATTACCTTAGAAAAGGTTGCTGAAGAAGTAGAATGGCTTCGAAACCTTTAGAAGATATTTCATGTTGGCCAAAGCCTGTGTATGCAATATACATATATTGTGATAGTCAATCGGTAATTTGCAGAGCACCGAATAAGATGTATAATGATAAGTCTATACATATACATCGCAGACATAATACCATTAAGCAGTTACTTAAAATTGGTGTAATTTCTATTGACTATATCAATCAAAGAAAACCTAGCGGATCCATTAACAAAGGGGTTACCAAGAGAACAAGTAAACTGTTTATCAAGGGGAATGAGTTTAAAACCTATAACTGAAAAATCTTCATAGTGGATACCCAACCTAGCTCACTGGAGATCCCAAGATCTAGGTTCAAAAGGGACAACTAAATTATGAAGTGACTTGAAAGTACTAAGGATGTCCAATCCTACTCATTCCTATGATAATTGGTGCTACTTGCTAAAGGTACTAGGATAAGGATTACTTTTAATGATTCTTATGACATGAACATTCATGTGGAGTATGGCAGGATACTCTTAATAAGAATCACCTATGTGAGTGTGAACTGGGCCAATTCTATGAGAATTTTAAGGTTTAATTCTCTGAAGCACTCATGAGACCAGGAGATGTTCGGGGCCAAAATGAACACAACTATGAGAACCAAAAGAATACTCGGGAAGAAGTTGCGTGATTGTTATTGTCTTAGTTTAAATAAAACGCTGAAAAGTTCAAGACACCACTTCACTTTTTAGCAAGTAAACTCGATAACAACTCATTAAGGAAGGTTCAAAGCTACAAGCTACCTATCTCGATACAACTTCATCTCATTATACTCTCTTTAGTGTCTGCATATTTCATTTGCATTAATCCTTTTATGTGGGGGTTTGCCTTTGCTGATCTGATGATCTTTGATCTAAGTCCGATTTCTATTCATGTGGGGATTGTTGGGTAAATAGGCTAATAAGGCTTAAATAGGCTAATAGGCCTGAATACCCTAATGGGCCTTGAAAGCCCATCACATTCCTTTAGTGCGTGATGAGAAATTGTGAGGACATTTAGTCCCACATTTGAAAAAATAAGAAAGAAATGTTCACTTATATGGAAACATCTTCCTTGAAGCTTAAGTTCCTTAGGCTCACCATAAGTGGAGAGCTTGAGGGCGCATCACCCCGCGCATGTGCGAAGGGCACTTTGCATCGTCGCGAGGAGCTTGAGGGGCTTTAAATTTTTCCTAGATCATGAGGATCCGACGATGGAGACTGATCGGATCAAGATAAGGGGCTGAGATCAATTGACCGTTGATCATCGAATCAGGATCAGAACTGATCATGATCGATCGAATGAAGGGTTGAGATGCGGTGATTAAATCACGATCGCGATCACAATTCAACAGCTCACACCCGTTGATGAACCGGTCAACAGGACCGTTGGTGATAAGGCGCTCCTCCGATCCTATGGTTGGTGATAAGGCATCCGTTCGATCGTACGGTTGAAGATAAGGCGTCGCTCCGATCAAGCTGTTATGATAAGAGATCGTGAAAAGACGTATCATAGCCGCACTATGACTTATCTGATCATGGAATTGCCTTATCTGATTGAGAAGCTACCTTTAAGATCATGAAAAGGCTTATCCACTTGATCTGAAGATTACGATGTTTAATGGGCATATCAAGGGTGATAAGCCCTTAACCCTCACATCCTTTGATCAAATTCGATCAAAGAATTCAAATAAATTAAATTCGTAGGGTTGCTTCCAAGGGGCACCTAAAAACCTATAAATAGGACCCTATACCCTTGTATTTCAATCAATCCATTTTTCATTCCGAATTGAGTCATCTCTTAGGCATTTGCATACTTTCCTAAGGGTAGTATAGCAATAGTGCATTAAAAGAGAGTAGCATTCTTGGTTCGAATTTTTGATGAATTGTAGTGCTGCTTTCATCAAAAGGAGATTGTTGTATCCTGAGAGACAATCGTCATACTGACCGTAAGCATCATTGCGGGACGAAATTATCTTAAGGACATAGAGTATAACTCTAGCCTCGGTCTTATCAATTAAGTCCACCATCTGCCACCCAACACATTATTCTCATAGTATATTAATAAAATAATATTTTTATTAGCAAAGGTCTAAAATATCTCTCTCTCTACAGGCACACACACATATACATATAAATGTAATTATTTTTAAAATACATAACATCTATGTCTGTCCGATTCAAAATTTAGGTAGGATCAAAATCAATTTGATTTCAGATAGCATCGGGTGGAGCCATGGGTCACCAAAATTTGCAGCGTTATTGTTAAATGGGAAATCATGCACCTGCGAGTATCTGGAAGTCGAGGCATCTCTCTGCACTGCACTCACGCAAAACCCCTCTATATAGGTGGTCGCCAGCGCCTCCCAGGGCTTCCCGCCCCCTCCCGCGATCCGTAAAATCCCACCGCATCGGCGAGCTGAGCTGGATCCAAAAGATGGACAAGGTGAACCGGCGGCCGTGGGCATCGACCCAGAGCTGGACGGCCTGGACCTCGATCCGGAGGACCTTCAGCCGTCCATTCCCCTGAAAAAGGTCCCCGCCGGCGACGTCTTCGAGGCGGCGCGCGCCGGCGACGTCGACCGCCTCCGCTATCTCCTCGAGACCGGCGTCAACGTCAACGCCCGCGACCAGTGGGACTCTGTCGCCCTCTACTACGCGTGCCTCGCCGGCCACGTCGAGGCCGCCCGCATGCTCCTCGAGGCCGGCGCCATCTGCTCTGAGCGCACCTTCGACGGCGACCGGTGCCACTACGCGGCCCTCAACCTACGCGTCCGCCGTCTCCTCAAGGCCTTTGAGGCTCGCCCACCGCCGCTTAGCCCGCTGGCTGCCGCCCTCGTGACACCTTCCTTGGTTGTCCTGCTAATCGCCGCGCCTATCTCGAGCAGTGCGATGATGCCGCCGCCGCCGCCGCGTGGGCATCAGGTCAGGTTGCATGATTCCCCAACAAATCTTAGATTTTTTTTAAAAAATTAATTTTCTTCTTGACTAACTAGCCAGCAAATACAAATTGGATTATTGGTTCCCATTGAAGCTAGCAAGAAGGCAAGTATTCAGTGGAACATAGGTCTTGTTGAAAGAACTAGTTTTGTTAGGCATGATATTGCTTCGTTTTACTTTTAATTTTCTGGGTAGTGCTGAATTTGGCGTACTGTCTCTATTGTGTTACCGCCTTGAAATGCTACATGGAAAACAATTTATTAAATTCACAGAAAGAATATGAGCGACCAATTTAAATAAAATAAAAGGGGATTTTGGAACTCTTCTAGCCGCCCTTTGGTGTTAATTTTAATGAATTAAAATGAGAAGGGAGGTGAAAAGGGGAAGAAGATAGGGAACATAATGATCTAAACCTATCAGACATTAAATCAGAAAAAAGGAGAGGGAGGAGTAGGGATTACAGGTGGAGTGAAGGAAGATGGAGTCTAAAGGGAAAGTGAGAATAAAGGGCTGAGGATGAAAGAAACTGGCAAACGAAGTTTTCTTTAGTACTAAGGCATATTGAATTAAAAGAAGCTAGTGCAAAACGACAAAATTTATCACCCTAACCAAATCAAATCTGTGCTAAAGGAAATCAAATATATTCGTCTTTTGGATATCTCTCTTCTTTCCTAGTAGATAGAATTACTTCTTATAGTCTCTCTCCATTATTGCCTTTAAATTGTTGGAATTGCTGGTTGAAGTCAAAAATTGCAAAAGCAATCCAAGTCAACATTCTTACCACATTTCTGAATTTAGTTTGTTGATAAAACCTAGAGCATATATCTTCATATAGTAGCAAAAAACTCCTAACCATGCCTGATGTTTTTCTAGTCAAAGCACTTAACTTTAGGGCACACAATATCCAAACAAACAAACAAACATGGTAGTGCTTATTGCATCAAGATGAGGCTGGAAATAGAGCACTTCTCAAGAGAAGGCTCCAGTCAGTACATGGGGAATTTTACGGCCTAATTTCCCAGTCATGACCTTATATCAGCACCCCTCGGTTTTGAAGACATCCTTGGCTCATGCAAATTGGTGTTTAGGGCAAGCTACTTGCAGGAGAGGAAATTGGTTGTGTGTGTGGGGGGGGAGAGAGAGAGAGAGAGAGAGAGAGAGAGAGAGAGAAGCAAGTCATTCTCAAATCCATCTTTTATTTCGTTGTAACTACTAGTGCGACTATCTTGTATGCCCATTTTAAAAGGCTGATGCCATCTATTATATTTGCCCTTCTTCGGCAATCTACATTGCATAATGGAAATTTTCCATTAAAAAGGAATCTTTCCTTAGGTAAAATATTCTAGATGTTTCAATTTATTTTCAAGATATCACTTTCTTCATGAAAATTGTTAGAAGAATACAACAACAACAACAACAATAAAACTTTAATCCTAACAAAAGTTGATAGAAGAATAAAGGATGATAATCCTAAAGGACTTATTCGCCCTTCAAATCAAACACAGAATGCTCAGTATTGTTTTTACCATTCTGTTCTGGCTACTATGGCTCAGTCAACATTCATTTCCACCCCCCCCCCTTGAATTTAAGCCCTTGATGTTACCCTACAGATCTCCTGCTGTGTGTATAAAAGGGTGAAAAGAAACTCAAAACCTCACTTGAAGTAGGTTCAATGGAAAGGTCAAAGTTCTCCCTCTTCATTTTTTTTCAAAAGAAAAACTTAGTCAAAGCTCTTCTCTTCATTTTTTTTTATAAAAGCAAAACTTAGTATAGCTAATCTCATCAAGTGATAACTTTTAAATCATACCCAAACCTTGGAGACCTTTCTGATACTTTACAATTAAGATGATGCCAACCCTGTGCAAATTGGCATCAAATCCATAGTAGAGGTACTTTGGGCAGGAGGAGACTTAGGATGCCAGTGACTGAGCAAGAAATGTACCTCCTTAGTTACGAGGGCTTATTTAACCAGGTGAAAAGGTGATGCTTTATATAGGAAATAACATTCAAGTTTGAGGTTGAGATTTATAAGCTAAAGAACAAAATGATAAGGAGCTGAAAAAGATCACTGTGGTATCTTGGAGCTTCTCTATAATATGGTATATGACCTAGTGGAGACCCTTTCTACATGGTTGATTCGGGCACCTTTTCTCAACTTACACTTCCTGCTCAACTGACGCTTCCTGAACCATTTACACTCAAGTTTATTTGAGGATTTGTGAAGGTGTGACTTTATAATGATCTTCACAATTTCATTTTTAAACAGTTTGACGAGTACAATAATCAAGCAATCAACATTTACAAAACAAGGTGCATCTCTAATCTGATTCAGATAAATAAAGGTTGATTTAAAAGCCAGAAATCTCAGTTTGATTTAATCCTATAGCCTATTGGATCAACCAGTTGTCAATTCAGATCTGTTAATGGTTCACTAACCAATATGGCAAGGTAGGGTAATGAGAAGGTCTGGGTGTGGGGTGTTAGTGGATGGGCCATGTGATGCAGGCGATATTCAAAACGCCTGCAACTCAAAAACGATCTAATCTGCGAGAAAAGAATTCGTCCAGGTTTGGTTCGAATCTTGACAAGAAAAGGGGAAAATTTGAATTTTGATCACTCACAATCCAAAATTTAAAGGAAGAGCAATTGAATTTTCAATTCAATTGTTTTGAATCAGAAAAAAAAGAAAACATTCATCTCCATTCAAGAGAAAAAAAAGGAAATCCAAATAGCGTCTTTCTTCTCTGCCTCTGACGGCCGCCCAAAACCAACTTAAATAAGAGAGAAAACCCTAACATCATAAGTTCAGAAAAATTACAACTATGCCATTAAAAACGAAAACAGGCCCAAAACTCCTATCAGACGAGCCCGGATGGCCAAAATCCACAGCAGCTCATTGCCAACGGCATGACTTTGAATCAGCAGCCCGTTTCCATGTGACCCAAGTTTGAGCCCAGTCCGACACAGTAGCTGACCGATTCTATTGACCCCAAGTGTCAAAACGAAGTCGGATCAATTCCGTACACTCGGCCCAAACATGGAATTTCAAGCCCGTTTGTTCTGCAACCTCTTGGACCTTCGTAGATACCTGGCGTGGGCTTCCCTGAAGTGGCCTGCTGCTCTGGATTGCTGGTACAGGAACATCCAAGGACTGGTTCGACTGACCCGAACTCTGGTCTGAACTGATGTCCTCATCACTCTCCCCTTCCTCTGAAAAGCTTGACCTCAAGCTCGAATTCTCTCCTGCATAAGGGGTCAGATGCCGAATGTTGAACACATCCGAAATGAAGACATCATCTGGTAACTCAACCCGATAGGCATTGTCACCAAATTTCTCCAATACCTGGCATGGACCTATCTTCTTCGGCTTGAGCTTCGTTAAAGCTCCCTGTGGATACCGCTCCCTCGGTAAGTAAACCCATACCAAATCGCCCACTTCAAAGGACTGTTGCCGACGCTGCTGATCAGCTTTCGCCTTGTATTTGGCGTAAGTCTGCTCCAATTTGGCTCTAACAGTCGCATGTATCTCCTGCAAGTCAGACACTCTATCTTCAACCTTCTGACTCATCTTCTCTGGCGACTCAACTGGCAGAACATCCAAAGGACCTCTTGGCAAGAACCCAAACAGTATCTGAAACGGAGCAAACCCTGTAGAACGGTTCACTGAAGAGTTGAACTCAAACTCAATCTTCGGCAAACACAAATCCCAGCTCCTGAATTCATGCACATTTGCCCGCAACAGATTACCCAAGCTACGGTTGACAACTTCAGTCTGTCCATCCGTCTGAGGATGATAAGGACTGCTGAATTTCAACTTTGTGCCCAACTTCTTCCACAGCTCTCGCCAGAAGTGTCCCATAAACTTGCTGTCCCTGTCTGACACTATGGATGCCGGTATACCAAAATGTCGAACCACTGAAGCAAAATATAAGTCAGCAACCTTTGACGCATCAAAAGTGGTTTTGCATGGCAAGAAACACGCCACCTTACTGAACCGATCCACAATCACCATAATCGAATCCAGTCCCCTTGCTGTCCGTGGCAATCCTACAACAAAGTCCATAGAAACATCTCGCCATGGTGCCTCTGGGATAGGTAAAGGCGTGTACATACCTTGGTTCGTGTCTGTCCCCTTCGACTCTTGACACAACCTGCACCTCTTCACAAAAGCCTTGACATCTCGGTCAAGACCAGGCCAATAAAACCGCTGCCGAATCAACCAGGCTGTTTTATCCCTTCCGAAGTGACCCTGGTTATGCAGTTCCTGGATGATCAACACACGAAGAGACGTATCCGGAACACATAAGCAGTTACCTCGAAACAAATATCCATCATGGAGAACGAAATCAGTTCGCTCCCCCGCCTCAATTTTGGCCAAAATCTCCTTGAAGTGCTCATCCACACGAATGTCCTCCCTTACACTCTCAAAGCCGAGAGTGTACACATGCATAGCGCCAATCAACAAGCTCCGCCTACTCAAAGCATCAGCCACTCTATTCAACGTACCAGACTTGTGCTTGATGCTGAAAGTGTATTCCTGCAAGGCACTCACCCACTTCGCATGCCTTGAACTCAGTTTATGCTGACCCTGTAAGAACTTCAGCGCCTGATGGTCTGAATACAGTACAAACTCCCGCTGAATCAAGTAGTGGCGCCAATGCTGCAAGGATCTCACAATGGCGTACAATTCCAGATCATAAACCGAATAAGCCAGTTTAGCTCCTCCCAGCTTCTCACTGAAGTATGCGACTGGTCTTCCTTCCTGGTTAAGCACTGCCCCAATTCCAGTCTTCGAAGCATCACAATCCACCTCAAAAACTCTATCAAAATCAGGAAGACCCAATAAAGGAGCTTCGGTCAATCTGACTTTCAGCCCATCAAATGCCTCCTGTGCGGCATCATTCCACCCGAATCTGGCTCCCTTCAACAATTCCGTTAAAGGTGCAGCCAGCTCACTGTACCCCTTGACAAACCTGCGATAAAACCCTGCAAGACCCAAAAAGGATCTCAATTCTGTCAAGGTTGAAGGTACTGGCCATTCCACAATTGCATGCACCTTATTCCTATCTGGGAGAATCCCCTCTCCAGTCACAACGTACCCCAGAAAAATCAGTCTCCCAACCATCCAAATGCACTTCTCTGGGTTAGCAACTAACTGGTTCTCACGTAACACTGACAAAACCTGTGCCACATGGCCCACATGCTCTTCGGCTGTCCTGCTGTATATCAAAATATCATCAAAGTAGACAACCACAAATGAGCTAAGAAATGGACGTAAAACCTGGTTCATTACGCGCATGAACGTGCTCGGCGCGTTGGACAACCCGAATGGCATTACCAACCATTCATACAGCCCTTCCTTAGTCTTGAAGGCTGTCTTCCATTCGTCTCCAGGCTTCATCCTTATCTGATGGTACCCACTCTTCAAATCAATCTTCGTGAAGACCTTAGCACCACTCAACTGATCAAGCATGTCGTCCAACCTCGGTATCGGGAACCTGTACTTCACAGTAATTTTGTTAACCGCGCGGCTGTCGACACACATGCGCCACGTACCATCCTTCTTCGGTACCAAAAGGGCTGGCACCGCGCACGGGCTAATGCTCTCCCGTACGAACCCCTTGTCCAAAAGTTCTTGGACCTGCCTCCTCAATTCCTCATGCTGCTGCGGTGTCATCCGATAATGAGCCTTATTCGGCAACACTGAGCCCGGAATAAGGTCAATGCCGTGCTGAATATCTCGGAGAGGTGGTAATCCGGCCGGTAGCTCCTTTGATACAACATCTCGGAATTCCTCCAAGATAGACACCAACTCCTCAGGAATCATATTTGGCCTTTGCTCCTCTTCCACGCCGAAGTCTCCTGACTTGCTCACCAAAGCAAAACAAACATCCTCTCCATCCAAACTCGCATCGAATTCTGTGCTTGGTAAACAAATTACTGTATTCTGTCCA
>UESW01001339.1:38960-219634 GCA_900491605.1 Calamus simplicifolius | reverse complement strand
ATCAGCATTGCGAGAATCCAGCAGGAAAAATAAAAAGAGTAAAGTAAGAGCGTACCTCCCCCTCTCGCTCGGCCAGCCTTTTGGCCATCTCTTCTGCCTCGCCCCTGGCTCTCATCCTGTCAGCCCCAATAAGCTCAACCCTCTCCTGCAGAGTGCCGATCTTCTGCTGTCTAGCTTCGGCATCTCTCCGGGCCTGGGATAACTCGGCGCTCACCCGAGCTATCGTCCCCTGGTCCCACCTAGCACTCTCCTTCAAATGGGCGATTTCGCCATCACGTCGTTCAGTTTCTCCTCCACTTCACCGAGCATCCTCGCCAAACGCCTTCTTTCCTCGTCGGCCTCTCTCCTCAGCGACTTATACTTTCGCCGTGTTCTTGCCGCATCGCCGCCGCCTCCGCGGAGTGTTTTGACTCAATTCTGGCCAACTCCAAGCACGCATTGTCGTTCTTCGCCAGGAGTCCATGCAGCTCCTTTACTTTGCGCTTCTGCTTGGACACCTCGTCCACGGCGCCTGATGTGCCGCCCTTGCCGCCTTCGAGTTCCTATCCATCGTGTCCATGAGCTCTTCGAACTGCTCAGACACCTTCAGCCGCGACTGGAGCTCGACATTCTCCCTCCGGGCCTGGACACTGGCCCCCATCGCCAAACTAAGGCGCCAGCAAATCGCCCGGGAAAGCAAAACACTCTGCAAAGGCAAAAATTGAATAAGAGCCGACAATGGGGTCAATCGAGAAACATCTATCACACAAGAAAAGTGACTCACCCGCGAGGCATAAGCCCGGGTCATCCTCATCAAGGTTGTGTTATCAATGTCGGGAAGAAGATAGATACTTTCTGCCACGCCTTGCTGCCCGAAACGCAGCATCGACCAATCCCAGGTCGGCAAACTTGTCCGTCGAGGGATCCGCGCCCGGATACAAGGCCGACCTAATCATGGCAGAGAACGCCTCCTCAATGCTAGCGTCCAAACTGCCGGATGACCAACCCCGCCTGAAGGACCGCCTGGGCGCCACCGCCTGAGAGGCATTCAACATCCCAGCCTCCTCCGTCAAGGCTCTGGCTTGGGTTTCCTCAGATAATTCGGCTAGCCCAAGAGCCAGCCTCCCTAAAACCTTTCTCGAAGAAGCCCCCAATGCAGGGCTCCCGCCTTGCTGCGTCCCCTCCTTCGACGCCCCTTCCTCGGTGACCACCATTTGTGTGTTCGCCACCAGGCCCTCCGAAATCCCGGCCTATTCCACCACTTGCGTCTCCTCCGCAGGCTCCCCCGAAGTCCCGGTCTGGCCTACCGCTACTGGACCCCCCTGCAGGGACCAAGAGAGAGTTCTTCCTGAACCTCTCCAGCTACGACCGTCTCCTCCCTCTCCCGCTGGGGCCGGTGGTGATCCCGCGGGGACGGCAACCCCTCGGGATTGGCCGCCTCCGTCGGATCCGTCGCCGTTTCCTCCTTCAGGGGGAACGCGGTCCGGTGAGTCAACGGAGCGTCGTCCGAGCTGTTGAAATCTCCAACACGAAAGGGTCGACGCCATAACCGCCCTCCCCGGATCCTCTTTCGCCCCCGGCGCCTCTGTAGCGACTGCTCCGGCGCCCGGTGGGCTCCTTGCGGATGTATGAGCCCTTTTTTGGGCCAGCCGCTGTCCACGCCACTGCCTTCCCCTGGGCGCTTCCCTCTCTTCCTCTTGGAGAGGCTCGACAATGCCGACCTTGCGGCTATTGAATAGAGCACACGTACTCAGAATCAAGCGCACTAATCGAGAAAGATACACGGCACGAAAGGACTCACCTTGCGGGTCCAAGGGGCTGAGCCCAGCTGCGAAGAGTGCCCCCTCCGATAGCAGGTAATTAGCCGAAAACACCTGCCCGTTGTGAAGGACGTCCAAGTCCTCCTCTTCCTGTGCCGACAAGGCCGGATGCGTCTCCGCATCCCTTACAACATCCCCCCATCTCCGAGGGAAGTCGGAGCCGACGTTCCCCTCCGCGATGACAAACCGACTCTTCCACCCCTTGATGGAAGAGGGCTTATCCACGATTACGTTGAAGGATTTTCGGGGCTCGATGTAGGGCCACTCCGATCTCCTCCTGGGAATCAGGTGGTAGCAGGCGCGGAAAAGGGGAAGAGTGGCAACGATCCGAATCTGGTGGCACATCGAGATGAACCCGATGACATTCCGCCAACTGTTCGGAGCCACCATTGATGGGCTGATGTTGTAGTGGGTCATGATCTCCTTCACCAGGGGATAGAGAGGAAAACGAAGACCCGCCTTCAAACTATCTTCGTAGATAAAGACCCCGGACTCTAAATCTTGGGTAACCCTATCTTCGGGTTCCGGCGCCCGTAAGACGATGTCCAGGGGCAAGCCATACCGTTGGTGAATCCTCCCCAAGTCCTCAGCAACGATCTCGGAGGCCACATCGTCTGGGCTCATCGCCATTGAAAGAGGTACCAAACGAAAGCAATAAGCGTCGAAGAAGATGAAAGACCAGAACCCACTTGAAAGCAAAGCGAGAAGACGCCAAGCGCGCATGCGCACATGTATATATATACACACCATGCGGCCGTCACTTCGCTTCTCCGCCAAGGAGGCCACCCCGAAGATGCGGGGCGTCCCATCCCAGGCGTCCAAAATCGCCTCGACAAACACCCAATCGATCGGGATTCGGAGCGTGGCGCAATCCCAGCCGTCGCTCGCGAGGGAGCCTTAGCCCCGAAGGCAAGACGGCCATGCCGCATTAATTAAGGCATCATTGCGCAAGCCAGTTAAACCAAGACGTCCCATCCAAGATGCGCCATTCGAACTCGTACTCCCTACGCCCGAACCTACGCTTCGAACTAGGGAGTGGAGGGCATGTGTTGGGGGGTAAAAACGTCATTGCATTAATGTCCGTGCGAGGCGGCTAAGGCTGACCTCCTCCCTTTGCCTCTTTCGGGCTTCCGTAGCTCGGCCCCCTCCGGGCTTCCGTAGCTCGGCCTCCTCCGGGCTTCCGTAGCTCGGCCCCCTCCGGGCTTCCGTAGCTCGGCCTCCTCCGGACTTTCGTAGCTCGGCCCCCCTCCGGGCTTCCGTAGCTCGGCCTCCTCCGGGCTTCCGTAGCTCGGCCCCCTCCGGGCTTCCGTAGCTCGGCCTCCTCCGGGCTTCCGTAGCTCGGCTCCTTCGAGCGATCCACAACCTAACATCTACCTCCGCAGAGCCTACGCGGGAGAGCCCAAACCTACCTGAGCGGCATCCTGGACAAGGAATCATATTGGAACGTGGCCTAAAGCCTATCGTAACCGCCCCAGGCCTACTCAACCCGATCTCGAGACACCAAGGAGCTCTCCCAACCGTCGATACCAAAACAAACAGGGTACGGACCCTAACGGCCCCACAACGGCCTGATTCTGTCTGTCTCCGTATCATAACAACCTCTGGACCTTCCAGAAGGCGCTCACGATTCAGGTGGCAGTCTATAAATATCATAATCGCAGATTCCCTCAGGTATGCAACTCTGTACGCACACTTGCGCGCTTACACCCCCACTCTTACTCTCCTGCTCTCGCCGGTAGCTCGTCGGCACTCCTGCCCTTTGGAGCCTTCGATTGGCCGCCCCCGGAGAGGTCTCCCGGAGAGATCCACCTCCTCACTGTCTGGTTGATCGTCGATTTCTTCTCCACTGACTTGAGCGTTGGAGGGTCTTCCGCGGAGGACCACCCCCAGTGTCCCTTCGCGTGTGGGCTTCTTTGCAGGTCCGCCCCCCTCTTCCTGGAGGTCGACCGCGCCCGAGTCGGAGGACGGATTTCAGTGGCAACACTTACAAAAAAATTCCTTTCTAAATTTGCTAGAAATATGTTATAAAATTTAAATATATAAATAAAGTAAAACCAAAAGATAAGATAGATCAAACCATGACCGAGGCATGTTAGACACTGCCCTAAGGATCAGATTTTCGCCTCTTCGTGCAGGTTGTTGGCGATCTATCCCCAATATACAACGATCCGACTCGATCCGATCCTCCTACTATAAGCACGATCGTGTGGAGGTGCAAACCCAACGATTACCTTCAGATGCCCAAGAAAAGATTAATAAAATATATAAATAAAATGAGATAAATAAATCATATGGCTACTCCAAATCATTCTAGATTGATGCCTTCCCTCAATCTGAATCCCTAAGCCTATTTATAGGCTCGGCCCATAAAAGCTCCAACGGCTCAGCCCATAATGGCCTTAAAGGCCTAATAGCCGTTAGCCCCAAATTACGTCAAAAACGGCTTACAAATAAATTATTTGGGCATTTCTGAAACGTTGGCCTTCCAACGTTGATGCAACGTTCCAACGGAACGTTGTGTCAATGAAGCCCGGTGTTGGAACGTTGTGGAAGCCCGGTCGCGGGCATTCTTTCTTTCCTTTTTTTTATTTTATTATTTAAACTTTTTCTAACAATCTCTCACAAAAGTTTAAAATAAAAAATAAATAAAATAAATATATCACAAAATTTTAGGGCATCTTATACTGCGCAATAGGTGAGGTGTCCTATGGACTTAAACCTCACTTAGTGTTGATTGTATACATCTGAAGGAACCAGAGTGGATTAGACCTTGAACTAGGTCCTTTGACTCAGACTTCTACTAATCACACACAGTATGGATCAATTGGGTTTAAGCGGTCAGCGCATATTAAAGGCCTTGCGCTTAGTACCTTGATTTTTCATGAGAATTCTTTAAGGTTAGCCCAAACCTTTAGTCACGGCCTAATATGACGATTCTCATATAGGTGAATCCTCCAAGGGTATTTGTGACAATACCCTGCAGATAACCTACCTCGGATCCATTAAGAGTATAACTCAACCTTACACAAATTTACTTTGTCACTTTATAAGAGCACTCATCATAGGGATGGGATGAAATTTTTTTCAAAAATTTGTGCTCTAACACGATCACTCAATCAGCTTCGTTTCTACCACATTGAACCTCATTCATGGGATCTCCAATCACAGAGGTTGGGTATCCACTGCTGGCAACCAAATAATGGGCTTAAGCCACATCCCCCTCGATGAATCTAGGACTCCACTCCTAGATAACTCCTTGGTTAATTAATTTACCAAATTCTTCTCGGCAAATTCCAAAGATATATATATATATATATATATATATATATATATATATATATATATATATATATATATATATTAGACTTAAAATAAGTGAATCAAGCAAAGATATATTAGAATTGAATATCCAAATACAAGATAAACAATAAGTTGGATATTCCAACAGTCATGAGACTATTTAGTAAATTATAAACACTTTTATTAAATCTCATGGCAATAGATTTCAAGAGACTCAAAATAGAGCATTTAAATGACATACCTTGTCACAGCATCCAAGTTCATCCATTCTTTGCCATTTGGTAACATGAAAGATTCACAATAGTAGGTAAGCAATAAGTATTTGCCAATACTGTCACTTTTGTCTAGCAACTAACAATACAACAAGGAGATATTAAATATTGATCACTATACCAGAAAATACTTATCTGGAACAGAAAAACATTTGTATTTATGTAAGAATGCAAATATATATGCTAGTAGCTGCACTTGAAAGTTAAATAATAAGATGATATAAAAATATATCTATATACAAGCACACATATATCATGTGCACAGTGCAAGCATGTGTGTACACACATGTAATCCATAT
The DNA here is from genome assembly GCA_900491605.1 of Calamus simplicifolius. Classification (NCBI taxonomy): domain Eukaryota; kingdom Viridiplantae; phylum Streptophyta; class Magnoliopsida; order Arecales; family Arecaceae; genus Calamus; species Calamus simplicifolius. Next base: position 213,964 of record UESW01001339.1, on the reverse strand, counting down.
ATATACACATGTATATCATTTGGGCCTAGAATACAGCTTAGCTATGGATGTTATATGCATATTACTGTATTGTAGTCCGACTTTGTTTCTTGATAGGTTTGATGCATCCATAAGAATACCCTACAACATACACAGGACAATCGATTGTAGTGTACATATACCTACATAATGTGCTGATCAGCGGTAGTGTAGCATGATAACCATGGTTTAGAGTTCAGCTGAAGCTCAGAAAACTATCACCAAAACGGTAATTAAAATATAGCTACTTATGGAGTTAATATCATACAAACATACCATTATTAACAAGAAAGGTTTTGAGAAAGGCACAACTAAAGATGGAAGGAATTAGTGGTGCATCTATACACTGTTGCATGATTAGTTCCCAAGAGTTTGTTTCCTTCCTCATGAACGTGAACAATTTGCTTCATTTGGATAGCCTGGCATGCAAACAAATTCTGATATATCTCAGATACAAAACATCAAAAGCTTTTCTGGAGTTTTGGATGTGATACATTGAATGGACAACATACCAATACTCTGTGTTCCCCATTATTACTATAAGATACTTCTAAATTCAGAAGGCCACGAACGTTCATATAGAGAAAATATGATATAAGCAAGAAACTAATAACATTCCAAGTAAATTTACTATCATCAATCTTGGTAATATATTTGTGGAGTGACCCTCCTAGTCAAGCAGCATGTATAACATCAGGAAAGAAATGGAATAAACATTAAGTCAAATAAAAAATTAGACAAAATTATTTGGAGTCAAGACGTAGACAAAATTTGCTGTCAACATTATATTAGCAAGCAGTATTTCAAGAGATAATTATGGATGATCATAATCATAGCAACATTTGCACCATTAATGCACAGGCATTTCAGGGTGGCATGAAAACTTTATATGTTGAGCAAATGCAAAAATAGAATAAGAAGATGGAATGAAAATCTAGCAATTTCTAAAAAGAAGGAAAATATGATCCTTAGCTGTTGAAAAATAGTTTTGTTCTTACAAAAAATCCCTTTCTAAATTTGCTAGAAATATGTTATAGAAATTTAAATATAAAATAAAGTAAAACCAAAAGATAAGATGGATCAAACCAGGACCGAGACGTATTAGACACTACCCTAAGGATCAGATTTTCGTCCCTTCGTGCAGGTTATTGGTGATCTGTCCTCAAGGTACAACGACCTGGCTCGATCCGATCCTTCTACTACGAGCACGATCGTGTGAAGGTGTAAACCCAACGATTTCCTTCAGATGCCCAATAAAAGATTAATAAAATATATAAATAAAATGAGATAAAATAAATCATATGGCTACTCCAAATCATTCTAAATTGATGTCTTCCCTCAATCTGAATTTCTAAGCCTATTTATAGGCTCGGCCCATAAAAGCCTCAACGGCTCGGCCCATAATGGCCTTAAAGGCCTAATAGCCGTTAGCCCCAAATTATATCAAAACGGTTTACAAAATAATTTATTTGGGCCGTTTATGAAACGTTGGCAATGAAGCCCGGTCACGGGCATTCTTTCTTTTTTTTTTTTTTTTTATTATTTAAACTTTTTCTAACATTACTTTCAGTTGACTTCTTCCCCTCAAATTTGTCTGAATTGAAATTTTTTATGTCATCTTAAATTTTGAATTTTTTTGCTCTGGAGCTCTGATCTTTGACCATGAATGGTTCGTCAATAATGTTAGGCCGCTGCCACCATGTGCTTGGAAGATTCTGCCTTCCCCAGAGATGGACATTACAGCTCTGATTTAGGCCCATGAAAGGATCATCATCATCCAGCTGCGACTTGCCTGTTCTTGTTTAATTATTATCTGTCTTCTTCTTCTTCTTCTTCTTCTTCCAAGATTGGTACGTCATTATTCTTCTTCTCTCTTGAACCTTTATTTATTAGTTTCATAATATATTGTTATATCAATAAACTGGTTTCATGCTTGCCTGCCGGAAGATGCCATGGTAGCTTAATAATAATAATGTATTAAGAATTCAATGTCCCATGGTGGTTACATGGTGGACAAATTATTCATCACACGATGGATGGCTCCGGGCGGATTAAAGTGACCCCTCGTTGTTTCTTAATCACGGAAGTCCTGTCCCATCCATCGCTCCTCTTTATGTGGGAGACCTGGTAAACCAATATCTATACGAGCGTTGAAAATTTCAAAGTAGCATCCGAAGCTTTCCTTCCACTTTATATCGCGCGCCTTTCAAGCGGTTGTTAACAAATGGTGTGGTTGACTGGTGATCTCTCCACCGACAGACAGCATCAACTGAATTACAAGATAGATATCAGATGCTACCATTACCTGAACAACAATAAGTCAATAACAGCGAGAAGAAGAAGAAGGAGGAGAAGGAGCTAGGAGCAGGTTAACTTTACGGAAATTAATTCCAGGAAAATTATCCAACACGGCAAGCAAAATGACCACCATATATATATATATATATATTGTCGGTAAGGTAAGCTAGAATTTCTTCTTGTCCTGGCTCTCTTTTTGGTTCTTGCTTCTTAATTGAAATTGATTGGCGGACCAACAACTACCACGGAGTAAGAAGCTACGGCACTGCATATCAGATTACCGACCACCGACCCAAGACTATTGCATTGCACGGCAATGGTGGTACAAAAGTACAACGGAGTAGGTCGAGAAGCGTTTGAATTAATAATTAATGGTCCTCCATTTCTTCTCTTCGCGTGCGAAAGAAAACCTATATGCAATCTTAGTTTGGATGAGAAAAAGTGCCAGAGAGAGAGAGAGAGAGAGAGAGAGAGAGAGAGAGAGCTAGGGCGGATCTTTGGTAGGCAGTGGCCGGCGGCCGATTCAGAGCCGTGCATTTGGTAGCCAGACGGCTTCAGATGCTGCTGGAGGATGCACCATACCAAGCAGCCGCAGCCGCAGCCGCAGCGCCGCCGCACGCTGTCGGTGCGTTGACCTGAAGGCCGTACGATCATCACCATCATATTATCACGAGAAGATTCCTTCTAGGCCAGGTGTCGGAAAGACAGAGGAATAGAGTGAAACACACGCAATCTCTTGGGACCACGACGCCCGTCCCTTTTTTTTTTTTTTTTTCTTTCTTCTTTCATTCGTTCACTTTAAGACACACCAAGTCTGGATTGGATGCGGGTGTTTCTATTAGTATTTCCTCTCTTCATCGCCGTGAGCTACTAGCTTACCTTACCTTCCGCAAAGTGCCAAACATATGCGGAACGTGGGTGTGACCAAGTAGCCATTGAGAAACACCCAAGTGAGTTCCACATCGATCTTGACCTGCTCCCCTATACATACATTGTTTAAGATATTGCTAGTCCCAAGCTATCTGTTAAATTAGCTATAGTTTTTTCTTTGCAACCTACCTACCTCTCTCCTGTTTGATGTGGTTGACGTAGCCACAAGGATAATTATGGTAAAATTAAAATCTTAAGGTGGCCCCGCTCCGGCGTCTCAAGTCGACTAAGTCGGCCCCGACTTTCTGATCAGCTTCGCTCGGCCCCGGCATCTCGAGTCGGCCAAGTCGGCCCCGACTTTCTGGTCGGCCCCGCTCGGCCCCGGCATCTTCAAGTCGGCCACGACTTTCCCTAGTCGGCCCCGCTTGACCCTGGCATTTTCGAGTCGGAGTTAGCCCCGATCTTCCCTGATCGGCCCCACTCGGCCCCGCATCTCCGAGTCAGCCAAGTCGGCCCCGATCTTCCCTGGTCGGCCCCGCTCGGCCCGGCATCTCCAAGTCGGCCAAGTCGGCCCCGACCTTCCTGGTCGGCCCCGCTCGACCCCGACATCTCCGAGTCGGCCAAGTCGGTCCCGACTTCAAGTCGGCCAAGTCGGCCCCGACCTTCCCTGGTCGCCCGCTCGCCCGGCATCTCTGAGTCGGCCAAGTCGGCCCGACCTTCCTGGTCGGCCCCGCTCGGCCCCGGCATCTCCAGTCGGCCAAGTCGGCCCCGCTCGGCCCCAGCATCTCCAAGTCGTCCCCACCTTCCCTGGTCGGCCCCGCCCTAGCATCTTCAGATCGGCCGAGTCGGTCCTGCTCGGCCTCGGCACCCTCCGAAGGGTCAAGGCTGTCTCAAGTCGGCCCCAGAACGGTCTGGCTGTTCACGTCGCCATCCTTCTGACCCGCGCCGCCTGGCATCCCCAGGCCCAACTACCCACAGGTCACGCCGCTGATGGGACTGGACCTAACTACCTGTCAGCCTCACTGACCGATGGGACGTAGCTCATCAACCGCCGTTTTTCCCTCTCCGATGGGACAGGACCCACCAACCAGCCCAAATTCACGCAACCCCATAAACCCCGCGGACATTCCTTTCTTACGGAACTCCACGTGGTTGTGCAGGTGTCAACCCTCTATAAAAGGTAAGTTCACTCAGGAACAAGGTACGCAAACTCATATGCTCGCTATCCTAATACTCAGAAAGGGACTCCCCTCTTTCTGAGGACTCATTTTTTCTCCCTAGAGCTCGTCTGAGCTCTCCCTCAGCTGTGACCCTGGTTACTGATTTAAGCGTCGAAGGGTCCCCACCGGAGCACCCCTCCGGTCTTGGAACTTTTTGCAGGCCATCCGATCAGGCGTGGGACCATGGATTAAGCAGCTCTCTTCTCCCGACGTTCAAGACCAGTGATCAGGCATCATCAGATTGGCACCAGGTAGGGGGTGGAAAGCAAAGAAGGCCCAAACCCTACATTATACTTCTCTTTTCTCTCCCTCTCCCAACAATGGTGATGACACGAGCTCAGGATGCTTCAGTCAATCATCCTGGGGGGTATCTTCCCCAGCTAGGCAGCAGAAGACCAACCTCCCTGCCGCTGATCCTCCGTTGCTTCCCCTCAATCCGAGAAGGCTGCCCCGGCTACGGAGCAGCTGGCAACCCTCGCTCGGCAAGTCCAGACCCTCACTGCCATGGTCCACGGACTTCAGTAGCAGCAGTCCGTGGCCACCCAGCATCAGACCGCTCCCCCTGCCAGTCAACAGTCTGCAAGGGAAGGTTCTCCTTAGCGAGAGGCCGGTCGTCGTCGGGCTTCTCCAAGGAAGCCTCGCCGTGAGCCCCTCAAGCGGTGGCAAGTTTCCTCCAGAGCCGCATCGCTAGGAGGAACCAAAGCGGAAATCCCATCTTCCGCGTCCTTCTCCTTCTTCTTCATCTTCCTCTTCTTCATCCTCCGAGCCATCTCGGAGGGCCCCGACAATCAACCACCAGGCGGAGGAGCGCCTGGACGAGTACAGCCGGCGTCTAGATGAGCTCGCCAGGAAGATCAACAATCAACCGGAGGAGGAATATGATACCCATCCTCCTTTACTCGGATACTGGAGGAGCCTGTCCCCTCTAGATTTTGATTCCCCCAGATAGATCCGTACGATGGTACGATGGATCCTCTCGACCACCTCGAGAGCTACAAGACCATGATGCAAGTTCAGGTGCCTCAGATGCCCTTCTCTGCAAAGCTTTCCCTGCTACAATGCGGAAGGCTGCTCACGCTTGGCACTCGCGCCTGTCCCCCACAGCATCGACTCTTTTCGAGAGCTGGAAAGGGCTTTTTGGCGCATTTTGATGCCTGCCGGCGGATCCCAAGGGTCGCGGACAGCCTCTTCTCCGTGCACCAGAAGGAGGGGGAATCGCTGCGGGACTTCGTGTCCCGGTTCAAGACCGCCGCCCTCGAAGTTTACACCTCGACGACGCGGTGGCAACGCTGGCGCTGAAGCGGACTCCTCCCGTCCCACTTCACCTTCTCTCTGGATAAGAAGCCCCGGGTTCCTATTCCGACCTTCTCCTCCGAGCTCAGAAGTACATCCGTGCGGATGAGGCCGACCTCACCTGCCGGGAATCATCAAGGAGCTCCAACCGCAAGCCTGCTCGCCCCGAGCCGAGCGTCCCCCTCGCCACCGGCGGCCCGATCCGCCTCGCTAATCTAACAACAGCGTCGAAGCCCCGTCCTCGATGAGAGCAAGCTCATGCCTCTCCTCGCCCCTCGATCCCACATCCTGATGGAAATCGAGGGCGAGCCTTATCTCCAGCGCCCTCCTCCTATGAAGAAAGGTCCTCCCGCGACAAGAGCCGTTATTGCCGATTCCATCGAGACTAGGGGCACGACACCGATAGCTGCTTCAGCTTGAAGCGCGCCATTGAGGAGCTCATCCAGAGGGGCTACCTCAAAATATGTCCATAAGGCGCCACAACCGCTGCCGGCACTCATGGGACCCCCGCCTGCTCAGGCCGCTATCGACAACACCCTCACGGAGGGACAGTTGGAATGGTGTCTTGGGGAGCGGCTTCCTCATCCAAGCGGCCAAGAGGGGAGGACGTGCCGGGTAATGTAGTTCTCGGGGGGGGGGGGGACCGGTGAATTTTGAGAATGTAAACAATGAAAGCATCGCCGTCTCTATGACGATCGCCAAGCACCTGTAAAAAGGATATTGGTTGATAGTGGCAGCTCAGCTGACATCCTTACTTATGATGCTTTTGTTCGGATGGGATTATCTCTAGACTCTCTTCAGCCTGTAGCAACCCCTTTTGTCGGATTCACCGGGATTCGGTAAGGGTTGAGGGCGAGATATCTTTGCCTGTGACAACCGGAACACGCCATGCCAAAGCACAGTGATCATGAAGTTCTTGGTTGTGCGGGTCCCCTTGGCATACAATGCCATTCTTGGGCGCCCAGGCTTAAATCTATTGGATGCGATTATCTCCACCCGATGCCTGCTGGTGCAGTTCCCTACTAGCGAGGTGTTGGGGAGATAAAAGGTGAGATCGGTTCAGTTCTGCCCTGCTATCACACGGCGTCAAGCCCCTTGGAGGCCGAGCCGGTCCCAGAAGCACCTGACCCCAGGGAGTCCGACAGGAGAGGGGAGCCGGCCGAGCACCTCCTGACCTTTCCCCTTGGGGACGATCCGGCGAAGACCGTGCGTATCGGTGGACTCCTCCCCAGGAGGATCGTGATCGCCTCCTAACCTTCTTGCGGGCCAACTCAGACGTTTTCGCTTGGTCAGCATCTGACATGCCCGGCATCCCTCCAGAAGTAATCACCCACAAGCTCAACATCGATCCGAAGCACCGTCCAATCCACCAGAGGAAGAGGAGCTTCGCTCCCGAGCGACAAAAGACCATCGATGAGGAGGTTAACAAACTGCTCAGTGCCGCCACATCCGAGAGGCGCATTACCCTAGCTGGTTGGCCAACGTGGCATGGTGCGAAAGGCAAACGAGAGCTGAAGAATTTGCATCGACTTCACCGACCTCAACAAGGAGTGTCCGAAAGACAGTTCCCCCCTGCCAAGGATAGACCAGCTGGTAGATTCCACCTCCGGCCACGAGCTCCTCAGCTTCATGGACGCCTTCTCCGGATATAATCAGATAAGGATGGACCCCAGTGATGAAGAGCACACATCCTTTGTGACAGAAAAGGGATTTATTGCTACAAAGTGATGCCCTTCGGTCTCAAGAACGCGGGGGGACCTATCAAAGATTGATGAACAGGGTGTTTCAGGATCAGCTAGGTCGGAATATGGAAGTCTATGTGGATGACATGCTGACCAAGAGCATCCGCGCTTCTGATCATGTCTCCGATCTAGAGGAAACTTTCAGCAACTCCGCCGCTTCCAGGTCAAGCTGAATCCCAAGAAATGCGCTTTCGGAGTCACGGCGGGCAAGTTCCTGGGTTTTATGATGACTCAGCGGGGGATCGAAGCGAACCCAGAGAAAATCAACACCATCCTCGACATGAGACCACCATCCAATAAGAAGGAAGTACAATGACTAATGGGGAGGGTGGCGGCTTTAAGTCGTTTCCTCTCCAAATCAGCCGAGAGGTGCTTGCCCTTCTTCAAGGCCCTGCGGAAAGTAAACAGCTTTGAGTGGATGGACGACTGCCAGAAAGCCTTTGACGGGCTAAAAGTGTTTCTGTCTTCTTTGCCGCTCCTGTCTAAGCCAAGAGATGGGGAAAGTCTCTTCCTCTACCTCGCCGCCTCTCCCGAAGCCGTTAGCTCAGTCTTGGTGCGTCTCGATGCTGATGGAACCAGAGGCCCATTTATTACATGAGCAAGGTGCTCCACAACGCAAAAGTGAGGTACTCCAAGACAGAAAAAATCATCTTCGCTCTGATCATCTTCGCTCGGCGTCTCCGCCCTTATTTTCAAGCCCATCCCATTGTGGTGCTCACGGACCAGCCCTTCCGAGCCATCCTGGCTCGTCCAGACACCTCAGGCCGACTTGCCAAGTGGGCCATCAAGCTAGGAGAGTTTGACCTCTCCTTCCAAACACGGCCGCCTTAAAGTCCCAAGTCTTGGCCGATTTCCTAGTCGAGTGCACTTGGGTAGATGAGGAGACCAGGGAGGTTTCCATGGAGCGGCACGAGCCTGAGCCGAGCGATGATGGAGAAACCTAGATCCTCCATGTAGACGGCGCGTCAAACTCTCAGGGAAGCGGTGCCGGTCTCATTCTCACCGGACCGGGTGGAGAGAAAGCAGAATGCGCCCTGCGGTTTCTATTCAAAGCCACCAATAACCAAGCTGAGTACGAGGCCCTGCTGGCAGAATTAAGGCTGGCCCAAGAATTTGAAATAAGGCATCTCAGAGCTTTCACCGACTCGCAACTCATCTCCAAACAAATCAATGGAGAGTACGAGGCGTGTGACCCTGCTATGACTTAATACCTGGCAAGGTTTGGCTCTTGGTCTCTCCGTTAGCTTATTTCAGCATCAGTTACATTCCCCGGAGTAAGAATGCCAAGGCCGACATTCTTTCCCGCCTGGCTACCACTGCCGATGGCATCGCAAGAGATGCCTACATTGAGTACTTAGAAAGGCTCAGCATAGAAGATGGCGAGGAAGTCCTCCCGCTCACCCAAGAGTCTACATGGATGGATGCATACGTCCGCTATCTCACTGACGGCATCCTCCTCGATGACCGCAATGATGCCAAGCTGCTCAAGTGGAGGGCTTTCAAATTCGTCCTCCTATACGAACGTCTATACAGGAGGTCATTCTCCTACCCCCTGCTCAGATGTATAGGACCTACCGACGTCGACTACATCCTTAGAGAAATCCATGAAGGCATCTGTGGAAATCACCTGGGGGCAGGTCCCTGGCCCAGAAGGCCCTTCGGCAGGGATACTTCTGGCTTACCATGAGGGAGGACGCTGCTAAACTAGTTCAGAAGTGCGATGGTTGCCAGTGCCACGCACACATCCAACATCAACCGTCTACCCTGCTCAACCCGCTCTCAGCCCCCTGGCCCTTCGCCCAGTGGGGAATGGACATCCTTGGGCCATTCCCCCCAGCCTCGGGACAGCAGAGATTTTTGCTAGTAGCCATCGACTATTTCACCAATTGGGTCGAGGTCGAGGCGCTGACTAAGATCACCGAGAGTAAAGTCAAAGTCTTCTTCTGGAAGTCGATTATATGCCGCTTTGGCCTACCATACACCCTCATCACGGACAACAATCGCCAGTTCAACAATGAAGCATTCAAGACTTTCTGTGGCGAGCTAGACATTCACCATCGATTCACCTCTGTCGGCCACCCCCAGACCAATGGGGAGGCCAAGGTTATGAACCGTACCATTCTCAGAGGGCTCAGGACTCGGCTAGATGGATCAAAGGGTCGATGGGTGGAGGAGCTCCCCAGCATGATATGGGCTTACCACACGACCTCCAGAGCCTCGACGGGCGAGACTCCCTTCAGTCTCGTCTTCGGATCCAAAACCGTCATCCCTATTGAGATCGGACTGCCTAGTCCGCACATGGAGTCCTTCAACGAGGAAGACAATTCCATATTGATACAAGCCAACCTGGACTTTATCGACGAAGCACATGACCGGGCAAGGCTACGTATGACAACTTTCCATCAACGGGCAGCCAAGTACTACAACGCCCGAGTTCGTCCCAAGGTCTTTCGCCACGGAGATCTGGTTTTAAGAAAGGCTGAGGTATCTAAGCCTACGGAGGGGGGCAAACTGTCCCCCAACTGGGAGGGTCCTTACCGTATCACCGAGACACTCCATCGAGGAGCATACATACTACAAGAGCTCAACGGACAACCCATTCCGCGTACTTGGAACGCAGATAATCTCCACCGATATTATCAATGATGTATCCCCCAGAATACGAGCAATAAAAGGGTCCCTTCCAACGCAACAGCATGCTCTCCCTTGCATTCAAGGACCAGATCTCGCAAAAGGAGCTCGCCGGCATCGCGACCTATGGGACACCACTCAGCCCCGGCACGGAGGTGCCCCCGAGTCGGTTCAAGTCCTTAACAGCTCCGTACCTGATCGAGTCACCCCTCGGGCGGCATGCAAACCCCCGAGGTGGTTCTAAAGGAGCTCACTGGCATCGCGGCTAACGGGACACCACTCGGTCCGGCTAGGAGACACCCCCGAGTCAGTTCAAGTCCCTAACAGCTTCATACCCGGTCGAGTCACCCCTCGGGCGGCACATAAACCCCCGAGGTGGTTCTAAAGGAGCTCACCGGCATTGCGGCTAACGGGACACCACTTGATCCGGCTAGGAGATGCCCTCGAATCGGTTCAAGTCCCTAACAGCTCCGTACCCAGTCGAGTCGCCCCTTGAGCGGCACACAAACCCCGGAGGTGGTTCTAAAGGAGCTCACTGGCATCGCGGCTAACGGGACACCACTCGATCCAGTTAGGAGACGCCCCCGAGTCGATTCAAGTCCCTAACAGCTCCGAACCCGGTCGAGTCGCCCCTCGGGTGGCACACAAACCCCCGAGGTGGTTTTAAAGGAGCTCGCCGGCATCGCAGCCTACGAGACACCACTCGGCCCTGGCACGGAGGTGCCCCCAAAGTGGTTAAGACCCTAAAGGCTCCGTACCCACCGAGTCGCCCTTCGGGCAGCACACAAACCCCCGAGATGGTTCTGAAAGAGCTCGCCGGTCCTCACAGTCTCCAAGTCTGCCGAGCCGGTCCGACTCAGCCCCAACGTCTCCAAGGTCGGCCGAGTTAGCCCAGAACTTCCCCGGTCAAACCCCATTCGGCCCCGGCGCTCTCAAGCCGATCTCGGCGCTAAGTTGCCCTCGGATCGTTACAAGTCCTTAGAAGATTCGAACGCAGATGAATCTTCCTTCAAACGGCCTGCGACAGCTCAGGGCATCTTAAGTAACCTCCTACGCGGGCCGCTCTCAAGCCGATCTCGGCACTAAGTTGCCCTCGGATCGTTACAAGTCCTTAGAAAATTCGAACGCAGACGAATCTTCCTTCAAACGGCCTGCGACAGCTCAGGGCATCTTAAGTAACCTCCTACACGGCTGGCTTACACCTCGAAGACGCATCTCAACATTGGCCAACCTAACACAACGGTTCAGCCACGACATTATCAACATGCGCAACACTCAGAGTTAAGGAACATCCCAAAAGAAAGGTCCCCTCTCACCAATAGGTATGGGGTCCGTCTTATCGTTAGTCGCACAATAAAGTATTCTTCCCAAAGGAAAGAAGGAACAGACGAAGCAAAACACAAAGGCATTTTTGCAAAAAGCTCTTCTTCATTAACAATGGAAATGAAGTACAAAATTCGGCCTGATGCCGATTACAAGAATGAAGGAAAAAGAAAAACAGACGACAGGCCCTCAGGGTTCGCCCGGACCATGCCTCTTACCCTCCCTAATGGTACGACGGTCCATGAGTGAAAATGAAAGATGAAACTAACCTGGAAATCAAAGGGAATTTGAAGACAAAAGGGCTCAAGTCGCAGAAGAACTCAGGAGAAGGAAAGCTGAAAGAAAACAATGGCAATGTAAAAGCTTTCCTCATGCCCTTGGGGCGCTTTTATACCCCCATCTCCGAACGACGATAATCGAGGCCCCGCCACGTGGCGCTCTCCAATTGCACCACGAGCTGTCCGCCGGAAATCTCGCCTGCGCCCGAGACGTGCCGCCTCGATTCGCCCTAAGGAGCGTGATCCTCGACCAATCGTGGGGCATAGAAAACGGAGAAGCAATGATAACCTTTACCTTTTTCCATTCCCCCAATAGGCTTCCTCTTCGAGGCGTCCGACACTAATGTCAGCTCCCACCTACCGCATGATTGTGGAAGATTTTTGAAGCGACACTGCCTTGGGACGATGCGCTAGCTCACCAAGCTATTAAAAGCGCACTAAAAAGCAATCATTTTTTGAATTTTCGCGCCCCTCTCATCCAAAGGGCAGCGGGCGCGTGGCCCTTCGCGCTCAGGGGCGGGGGGCATCTGTTGTGGCTGACGTAGCCACGAGAGCAATTATGGCAAAATTAAAATCTTAAGGCAGCCCCGCCCCAGCATCTCCAAGTCGGCCAAGTCGGCCCCAACCTTCCCTGGTCGGCCCTGCTCGGCCCTGGTATCTCCGAGTCGGTCAAGTCGGCCCCGACCTGCCCTGGTCGACCCCGCTCGGCCCTGGCATCTTCGAGTCGGCCAAGTCAGCCCCAACCTTCCTTGGTCGGCCCCGCTCGGCCCCGGCATCTCCGAGTCAGTCAAGTCGGCCCCGACCTTCCTTGGTCGGCCCTGCTCGGCCCCGGCATCTCCGAGTCGGCCAAGTCGGCCCCGACCTTTCCTGGTCGGCCCCGCCCTCGCATCTTCAGGTCGGCCGAGTCGGCCCTGCTCGGCCTCGGCGCCCTTCGGAGGGTCAAGGCTGTCTCAAGTTGGCCCCAGAATGGTCCTGGCTGTTCACGCCGCCGTCCTTCTGACCCGCGCCGTCTGGCATCCCCAGGCCCAACTATCCAAAGGTCACGCCGCTGATCGGACTGGACCTAACTACTTGTCAGCCCCACTAACTGATGGAACGTAGCTCACCAATCGCCGTTTTCCCCTCTTCGATGGGATAGGACCCATCAACCAGTCCAAATTCACGCAACCCCACAAATCCCGCGGACATTCCTTTCTTACGGAACTCCACATGGTTGTGCAGGTGTCAATCCCTATAAAAGGGTAAGTCCACTCAGGAACAAGGTACGCAAACTCATATGCTCGCTATCCTGATATTCAGAAAGGGACTCCTCTCTTTCTGAGAACTCATTTTTTCTTCCCAGAGCTCGTCTGAGCTCTCCCTCAGCTTAGACCCCGATTACTGATTTGAGCGTCGGAGGGTCCCCATCGAAGCACCCCTTCGGTCTTGGGACTTTTTGCAGGCCATCCAATCAGGCGTGGGACCATGGATTAAGCAGCTCTCTTCTTTCAATGTTTAAGACCAGTAATCAGGCATCATCACTATTCATATCCAGCTATATCATGCATCACATGACTGGACGGGATGGTTTATGAAGAGAAGAGAGGAAAGAATGGAACATATGCGTTGAATGTTCGCATGCGGATCGATGTGGTCTCGGAATAATCGCATTATGCATAGCATGCATCATGCTTCCGTGTCGTTTTGGATATCAACAAGAAACGAATTAAAGGTGAATCCAAGTAAAATCAAAAGGCTAGCTAGAAGTATCACTTTTTTCTTTTTGACTAGGAACAATGAATGCTCTGCAGCATATAACTTCCCAAATTAACCCATATCATTGATCTTAGAGCTAGGTACCATATATGTGAAAATCTACTTATAGGGCCATATATGTTAGCAAATTTCAGGCAGTGGGAACATTCTACATTTTGTGTTAAAGAAAAAATAAAAAGAAAAATTGTTCGGAATCTCCAATTATAATTATCCTACAAAAGAATATTAGACATTTTACAAGAAGAGAGATAAAATAGAAGGACGTGCATTATTTTCACGAAAGCAGTAGCGCACATTTTTCATAGATCTTTGGAGCAAAATGTAACAGCTTAATATCTCATTCAAAAGAAATAATTGGAAGATATTATTTGAACTCTTTGTTTTTATATAGATGCTCAAGATTTGTTCAATATAAGATTGATAAGAGACTAAATGCATCCTAGCATAAACTCTTTATATATTCATTTTATTTAAGTTCTAACATCCTTGGTAAACTATGGATCCAAATTCTAATCCAGAGTCAAATTCAATCCAATCAACAAAAATCATAAATCCATACATATTGTCCTTATCCCATATTAGTTCTGAGTCAGATTTACTTTAATATCATTTATAACAATTTAGAATATTATATAAAAATATTAGTTTAAATGTATTATTTGGACACATTGATTTTATATACGTATCAAAGATCTATAAACTAAGTTACTATAATACCATTTGTAATAACCTATGATATTAAGTAAAAAAAAATAGATAGATAGTATTATTTAAGCTCCTTAATTAATTATATATAGGTACTTAAGATCACTCTAATATATAGTCAATGTGTGACCAAGCATGCACCAACATGGGCTCTCATCTACTTTTCTTATTTAAGTCTTAATGTTTTCATCGAACTAAGGATCCAAACCCAAATCAAATTAATTTAAGATTTTCTTAATATGAGCTTTCACACACACACACACATATAAAGTGCTCGCATTCTTACCAAGTTAATAGTTCAAAAGCAACCAAATTAAATTCAAACTAATTCATAAAACTCATAAGCCTTTGACTATAGTACCTCTTAATTTTCAAGGGCTATGGATTGAATTCATTTTAATCCTATTTACCAAAATTTAAGATCTCATCCAAAAATATTAAGTGAAAGTTATTATTAGGATTTTTTTTAAAAAAAAAAATCTTAAGCATTCAAAAGATCTATCTAGCTAATATATGATTAATGTAGTGCTAAGTACTCAAAAACAGTCTTAAAAATAATTAATTTTGAAAGTACTAATTTTTTTAACGCTCATGCAAGTCACGGTAGTTTGTTAATTATCTTCGGTACGCTTCCACGACGACGTTCAGGTGCAATCTTCATATATGTCACTAATCATTTGGGGCCGGGGTGATGAACAGAGAGAAAAGTCTTGAGGTTTTTGTCGTGTCCAATGTACTTGGGATTGAAGAAAGAGGGTGGTCACCTTCTTTCTTGTGACAGTGTTCGCTGGGCCACATGTGTCTCTTACGGGGAAGGACCACCCTACGATGGATGAACCCTAGAACGTTAAAATGACGGCCTCCGCAGGTGTGTAATTAAGCTGATCATCATCACCATATATTCCTAGTTGCCAATTCATATATACCTTCTCATGATAATGACTCATTTAGTTAATCTCTTACAAGCAATGAATGATATCCATTGAAACTTTTTCTTGGCATATATTATTCTTTTCGGCCTTTAATGTAACTGCACTGATGGGGAAGTCCTTTGAGAGATGGTCCCTCAGCAGCTAACAGCATGTGCGCCAGCTCTTGAAGGAAGGCAGGATTCCTATATCTACTACTACTACTAGCTAGCATGCAGTGGTAGGAGCCATCCAAAGAATTTGCAGTAATATTTGCCAAAAAAATTCGCTGCTTGATCCGCCCCGGGCCTCTCCAATGCATTAATTAATGATGTGCTGATCGATGGCTCTTTTGATTATATATATTTTGATTTAGTTGGGGTCGTATTAACTAAAGATGCATCACAAGATTCCTTCAAGCGACATTAATTAATACATTTTCCTTTTATTTTTCAAAGTATATATATATATATATATATATATGGTTTTATTTCAAGGGCAAACGACAAGACATTAATGGTGGATAAAAGACTGGACCAGTACTGTTGCGCATGCACAGCTCATACATGAGTAGAGACAAACCTTCGTAGTGAAGTGATTGTTCATGGCACTACTCCTAGATACCCAAGGGTCCATCCCAGACCCCAATCTACGTCAAGGGCTCTCAATATATATATATATAGCGGAAAATTATAATCAATCCGTGGCCAAACCTCATTATTTTGTTCAAATGGCATGCAGCAATATTATGTTAATCAATCTCTTAGCATATATTTAAAAAAGGAGTAATCATAAGGGTGCATTGCATGTGGTTAAGCAAGGCATATTCCATCATTGTGAGATCATGCATGTGCTTGTTTTCATAATGATGAATATTGAATATGAAGAGCTTATGAATTAAAAACTTTTGTTATCCTCTTGATTTATGAGACTCAATATATATATATGTTCATACGTAGGCACATTAATAAAATGAAAGGAGGCCTTAAGGATATATCTAAAAATAAGGAGTACAATGATATTTAAAGTCTTTTTTTTTAGAAGACGCTCTAACCTACCATTTGAGCTGAACACATGATGCAATCTTGCATAATCCTTAGGCACAGCAGTCCTTGTAATTACTTAATTTATAACACTTGTAGGTTAAATAATATTTAATTAAATTTTAATACATTGATAATTGATAAAATATTCTTATATAGGTCTTGCATTAGAATTATACGTACTAATTAGGAGTTGGACGGCTGTGTCACATGCATGCATGTTTAGCCCAAATGATGGATTGGAGTGTGACATTTTAATATTCAGGATATTGGGCAGGGGGAGTTTTGAAAATGAGATGATGTCCTGTTGATGCTTGCTTGTCCTGATTCCTGATTCCATGTTGCACATCTTGCATGGAATAATATTTGCGCCTGTGAGCCTTCACAAGAAGACGTTAGTTTTGTGCCAGGCAACTCATATAAAGCTAGCTTTAATAATATCAAGAAATCCTCCATTATTATTACTGCTTTGAATGGTACTCTTCTTAATTGAGAGATAAATTAAGGATTAGAATATTAAAAGCGATGTTGGCGATCGAGTGCACATGATATCTAACAATAAAATAAAAAGGACGACAATGATAGATATATATATGATTTAAAAAAAAAAAAAAAAAAGGTGGGGTTCTTTGTTCTGGTTCTGGTTCTACTGTCGAAGGATGAGTTGATTGGCTAGAGTTTCCACTGCATCCGCGGCCAACTGCAGGGTGTCGTTTATACATACATCAAATCGCCCTTGTTTGTCTTCAGACCGGCACTTGTAATGGAAAATGACATTGCTCTCTGAATTAATTAAGCTCCAGAGATCTCTCCCATCTTAATTTGTTCACTTTGGGGCCTCCCATGTGTATGGTCTCGCACCTTTCCACGTTCTCATTGAACATTCGTCGTGCAATAATATTTCCCTTCAGCGATGATATATATCCCCAGTCTCCAGATTCAATTCTGCTGATTAATTTCCCCAGAATATTATATATGCTGAAAACTTGTGGGCCCAGCTGTGGTAAGATGTCTTCTCTCTCTCTCTTTCTCTCTCTCAGTACGTACTAACACTAGTGCTTTCTTTCTTTCTTTTTTGTTGGTGGCAATATTAATATTGTCTAAGAAAAAAAATAAATTTCAATAAGTTGCTAATTAGGGTCCTGCTCTAATTATATGTTTTGAAATATGCATGCAATGCACTAAAGAGAAGCCTCTATAATTGTAATCCTTGTATGGCCATGATTTTATTATTTTCTAATGAAAATTTATGCAGATCACTAACAGTGTCATGACTACAGATGCTAATTAATTGCTTGCAAGGTTGAAACTATTAACTCACACGTACGCCAGGTCACTCCACACCATTATTAGCACTAATTAATTAAGATGTCGAAAATTCATCATCAAATGGGAAAAGTTCCAATTATATAATTTGCTACTATACATTGGAGAACTGCGGCAGAAGCCATTAATTTGAAACATAACTGCAGTAGTAGTCAGCAAGTAATTAATTCCAAACACAGAATCTAATTAAGATCACAAATATAACCGAGATAAAAAGCAAAGTCCTGGTGGACATGCAGACAGCTGACATAGTTTGGGGCCGGGGTGGCAAGAAGAACATATATCGATCGTCGTGATAACGTAAATAATGGCTCGACTACAATGAAAAATTATCGTTTGCATCAGATGGTGATGGTGATGGCACTTAATTCAATTTCAGTAAACATCATGGAAACGGGACGACAAGGTCAGTGTGAGAATATTGAACTTTGGAGAGATGAATGAACGTTGCTGCTGTGAAGTCCATGAACCTTTAATGGTCCCTCCAAGTGATCGTTCCACCTTGTATACATATATAACATAGCAACAAATGGCCACCGATATGCGCTCAAACTTCTACACATCTTATTCACTCATCAGAGAGAGATGTGGACAACTGCTGACCATCCAACCACCCTAATTAATCTCAATAATCGCCTCACATTAATTAATTAGGATCCGGCCGCGGTTCAGTTTGCAAAAGGCTGGGTGAAAGCCGTACTGACTTCCCTCCTGTGTGATGAGACTCAAACCATATAATATTAATCACCCCTGCCTAGAGTGGTATAATCATCCGTCTATACCAAAAAAAAAAATCACTCTCTGTATATGCTAGTGGATCGAACAATTTGTGAGTTCTCCATAGATGATGAATTTCAAATGTAATTAATATATATTGGATAATTTATGAAGGTCAGATTCGATATAAAGAGCATATAAAAGACTTATTGTCATAGTCAAAAATATGGGTTTAACATTGCAGCTAGGGATGAGCATGGTTTGGTTCCTAAGTCAAAGTCTAAAACTAATTCAATCAAGATTGTTTAAAATCTTAGATTCAGAACAGACTCAATTTTGTATCGAAGTCAACTTACTTAGCACTATCTCGATCAGATTAGTTCAATTTCAAGTTAGTTTTATGATAAAATCATTTTTTTATATTTTAATTTGATATGGATCTAATATCTAATAACTATAATTTTTTATTAATTATGTTTTATAAAAAGAATAAGCATAGTATTTATTGAATAATTTAATATTTAAGATATTTTAGTATGGTTGTTAAATAACTCATGAGGTGTATGTGTTGCTATAGGTTTGATCCTTAAAAGCTTTTCATTTTTTTTAAAAAATAACATCTCACTAAAAAAAGAGGCTGATTGATTCTTCAATTGAAATTGAGTTTACTTGAGCCTTGAAATTGAGAACTAACCTAAAAAGTATTAGCCCTAAGGTTCTAGATTCATACTAATTCTATTAATAATTAGAACCAAATTCACCCAACCCTATCAAATCAAGTTATTATTGGTTCCCATGTCATCCAAACCCATTGTTCACCTCTGGTTGGCAAATTGTCATTATTATTAGGAAGTAGAAGAAAAGAAAAAGACCACTCTACCTAATAAACATATGCACATATAGGCCATCAAGCTTTTACTATTAGACTTAATTGCCTCACCTATGCTAAGAGCAAACCTAGTTACCAACTTATTATTTAAGTTTGGCTTAATATTTATCAATCTAAACTCGAGTTCGAAAGTAAATTTATAATCAAGCCAACCACTAGTTTAGCTTAATTAAAATTTTTCTTTGGATCAAGCATATCAAAAGTAAAAAATATTTCATTAGTGAAATTACCATTACATTCTAAACTCTACAATTATTATATATTTATATGCTTGAAAGTCTTGTCAATGTATAAAAATAACATTGGCATTTTCATATTATTAGCATATTGTCGTTTTCACTATCTTAAATCCTTATGACTCCTTTATGATTTTAGTCCTTTCAAAGGCTCTTTTAAAAGATTTTAAAAGAGCGGAATTATCATCAAGAATTCTTGACTTAAGCACTCTTGCATCTTCGATTCATTACCTCCTCCTTTTTTCAGACCATCCTATCTTGCATTTTTTTCACCAACATGACCAAAGGAATGCCGATAATCAATCATCAACTATCATTTCAATATTCAAGGAAGGTTCATCTACTTTTTTTTTTTTTTTTCTTATCTTCTCCTCTGACCTACGTTCTCTCTCTTTCTTACCATCTCTCTTATCAAATCTCAGTGAATGGCTACTAAGATAAGCTAGGGATAGAAGCAAGTCAATAATGGGATTTGAAAGATACTGATGTTGTTACTAATGATTAGGATGGGTTGTAACCATAAAGAAGGCTCTAGCCTTAGTGCCAGCCAAGCATAGGCCTATCGTCATAAAATATGCTGCTTCCAAAGAAAAATCTAAGCCTTGTTGTTCTAATTAAGAATAAGAAAAGATTTTCTTCAAATTACTGACTCAAATCTTTTAAATAAAAATAATAATGATAATTTTAGAAAATAAAAATTTAACCCCTTTACTTTGATTATTTTTCATCATCCATAAATTATAGTATACATCATAAGTGAAAAGTAAATATATATATATATATTTTTCCTTTTGCTTTGATTGTTTGGATTTTAATAGGCAGAAAATGGAATAAAAATGCTCCTTTTTTTCACCTCACTATTTTCTATCAGGTAAAAAATAAAGTGTATGCTCTTTTATTTTACCTATATTATTAGGATTTTAATGAGTAGAAAGTATAGTTTGTGTCTTTTTATTTTTTTTAATTTCTATTGTAGGAATTCTAGTGGATAAAAAATAGAGCTTCTACTCTTTTCTTTCAATTCCACTGTTCCCACTCTGCTATTCCTCTTCTCTTTTTGTGTTCCAATGATTGAAAAGAATAATAAATACTCTTTTTTTACTTCCTCTCTTCTCTTTCCTTTAAACCATGATATATGCTCTTTATTTATACAAGTAATAAGGTCTTCTCAAGTAAGAATTTTCTTTTAATTAAAAGAAGAAAAAACAATTCTCTATTATATTATAGAAATACACTCTTTACTAGAATTGGATTCCTATCCTAATTATAAGAGGATAAAATTTTCTTTGTTTTAATGCCAGTAATGTCTGGCTAAAATTAGATTACATTCTTCTTTTAATTAAAAAATGATACAAATTATAAAAGTAGTAATAAAATTTAAAATCTTTTAAATTTGGCTAGATCTTGATTCCTACATCAATTTTGCTTTCAATCACACTGTTATATTTCTCTTAAATTAAATGGAACATGTCTTGCTCTTGAAGTTTGTTTAGATATAATCAAATGGCTAGATTGATTCATGATAGGTTAATTAATCTTCCCATATCAAAGCTCCTTTATTTGAGAAATTTAGCCCTTTTAAACTAAAACTAAATTGTAGGAACTAATGCTTTTTTATTCATAATTAAATCTCTTGGTTTTCATATTTGAATTCATATTGTATTATAAAATATCCATTTTTTTAATATCAATAGAATAAAACTCTTATCGAACCAGATGTTGAAGGTAAAATCATGTAATGAAGTTGAAGGCATCAATTGAGAGATGGGCTTAATAAAATGAGTGATCTTCTCTTCCTGTTGGGTGCGCATCCTTTCATCTTATCATTTATGGAGATAAAAGTAGTAGTCACTCTCTTCTTTTTTGTAAGATGAATTTTAAGCATCAATATATAGTATTTCTATTCTTTAATTGTACTACTTACATATCTATAACATAAATTAAGGTCTGCATGGAATTAAAGGAATGATGCTTTAACACTAACCTGATCCAATCAAGGTGAAAGAAGGATTTCTTTGATCTACTTGATTTAAACCTCTCAAATAAAATAACAAATAATTTTAGAAAGAAGCTTGCAAGTCCTTTACCTTTATTAATTTTCATATTCTATAAATTGTGACGCATATCATAAATGAAAATTAGCATATAGTATTATTTCATTATTAGGATTCTAGTAGGTAAAAAGGGAAATTTGTAATTTTTTCTTTTACTCTACTATTGAAATTCTAATCAATAGAAAGTAGATTTTATACTCTTTTCTTTTAATTTCATTATCTTCACAATCCTATTTCTCTCTATGTTTTAGTAGGTAGAAAGTAGACTTAATACTCTTTACTTTCACTTTTTTCTCTTTTTCTAATTTATTATATATGTCCCCCATTTATGGTAGTGAAGTTCTTATTTAATTAGGATTCTTCTCCTAGTTAAAAGAGAAGAAACTTTAAATTTTCTACTATATTATAAAAATTAGAGGTCACTCTTTATTTAAGTTAGATTCCTCTTTTAGTTATAAGATGATAAAATATCTTCTTTTTTTTTCTTGTACCGATAAAGTCTAGTTCAAATCAAATCAAATTCTTCCTTAACTATAAAAATGATACAAACTAAAAATAATAAAAATATTTTAAAATTTTAAATTTAGTTAGAAGCTAGATCTTAACCCTTATATTTAACTTCGTTTTCAATCATATTTTTAAATTTTTTGTGAATTTAAAATATTGGCTTCCCAAAGTTTTGATCCTCCATTGAATTTTGATATGTATATCTTTCTCTTGATGCTTGTTCAAACCTATTCAAATAGTTAGATTAGTCCATTAGAGGTCAATGATCCTTTTGGATCACCTCTTAGCCTAACTTTTCTTTGATGACTCCTTATCCTTTTCCTTTTTCCTTTCAAACTCCTCATCACAAGCATCATAAGCATCCAAAATTTTATTTTCCCATTTTACATCTATCTCATTTGTTTTTCCATTTAACTTCTCTTTCATAGACCTTCTTTTTTTCACTTTTTTTAAAATATTATAGCTCTTGATGTTAATGTAGCATAATTGATTTGTATCTAATTTTAGTGCGCTCTTTTCTTTCTTGTCAGTCCTTGATGGTAAGATGATAAGCAACAATCCTCTGTCTTCAATCAATTAAACCCTACTTTTTAATTACCGATCATTGTATGTTGTTATTATAACATAAAAAATAATTGAAATTACTATTAGTTTTTATTTTTTAATAATTTCTCTATATACATTTATAATTGTGATTATTGTCATGTAAGCAATCATTAATCTGGAATGATTAATTGTGTCATTGTGATCTTATAATATAACTCTGGTTGACCTGATGGTTCAATCTTCATTCCGGTTGGATGGACGGTCAGATTTTAAAATATCGCTGGTCTTGTTCTAGTTCGACACATTGTCAATGATGGCCGTACGATTGGCACCCAGAGTGGGCCCAAACCCAAACTTTTCCAATTGCCGTGATGGGCCATCCGTTCGCACTGATTAGAGAAATCTCTTCTCTCTAATTGGAACAGGTGGTTTCGTGGGGCCCACTTTCGTACTCCCGATGGTGAGTTTGAATGGTGTACAACCAGAGTGGGCCTCGCCAATCTGGGCCATTCAGATTCATGAGTGTGAATGGCTGTGCATCGAGGAGTCGGTAGCCTAGAGCCCGTGATTGATGTGAAATCGATCACTGATCACCGCGGTGGCCTTTATATTTTATATAATAATACACACACACAGGCAGATAAAATTTATTATTATAATTTTATTAGTATTACATCAGCTCTGACTGGATATAATTTTATTTAATTTTTAAATTAATTATTTGAATACAGAACGGAGAGTATTTCTTAAACTAAGGTGGCGGCGGTCCTGACAGCGAATAGCATCTAATCTAACTAATAATATAAGCGCACTATTTTGACATTTTTCTACCAGGATTTATGATATATATATATATATATATATATATATTCGGGGAATATTTGGTTACTTGTAATTATTGGACTTAAATATGTAAAATATTGTCAAGGTTCATGGACGGCTGATGGATGGAGGGGGCCCTCGGCTAAGCTGGAAACAGCACGAACGTGGAGTGCTAAAAGCTGGAAAAGGAATGGCTTTTCCAGAGGGGTCCAATGGAATAGAAATCACACAAAGAAGATGGTCAGAATCTGCATGCCGTTATCTTATTATTATTATTATTATTATTATTATGCTTGTTATCCCAAAAAAATAATAAAAAAATTGCCGCCCTTTTGTCTAATTCAGAATTAGTTAGGGGTCACATGAACCCAATTATTGCTATGATCTTTTCAGAGTTTGCTACTAGTTATTCTGCTTGCTAGACTAATTACATTAAACAAAAGAAAATTTCCCTGTTCTTGTTTGAATTGTAGTACTTCAGGAAAGGAAAAGAAAGAGAGAGAGAGAGAGAGAGATGTAGTCAGAAATCATAGAACAAGTACAGTGAGAGAAGTTAATAATGAATATATCTTTAGATTCTTTGTTCTGAAGGCATGAAATGCTTGTCCATTCTCCAGAATTGGTAAATACCAAATTCTCCAGGCAACTTCCAAGAGAACAATGTCTCTTTTCACCATGGGGGAAGATCAGATGCCCTCTGTTTCAAAAGATGTGTGGAAGTATTTAATTTATTTCTTTCCAACTAACGATGGATGATCCTTTCCAAGGTGATCATGGATCCCGGGATCCGCCCAAAAAGCTAAAAGGGTTCCTTCCATGTTCTCTCTGACACAGGATACATCTAGAATGGGTGGGGGTACTGCTGGACTTCCCTTCGGCCCCTGGTCCGTTATAAATAGGATGCTACTGCTCCATGGGCAGGCAACCAACCCACTTCTGTTGCTTGGAGTGTAGGACTGTGAAACGATAAGACTCGAGTTGGATTCATGTTATATCTATATACCAAATTGATTTAAAAAAAAATCGAGTTTGAATTCAGATCTTGAACTCTGAATAAAATCCAAACAGGTGTTTATTAAGCTCAATTGATAATTAGATTTCAATTCAGTTTCAAGTTTTTTTTTTTTTGGAAATTCATTTAGTATATATTTTAGAAGGTGAACTGAACTAGTCATGGATTAAGAATTATCAAAATTTAAAGGAAAATAGTACAATATGAGAAGTAAATTATTGGTTTGAAAAAGACTGAATCATTTCAGAAATAGATTTAAATGCCCATTAATATTTGATTTGATTGATTTTTCTTTTAAAAAATATCAAAAATATAATAATTTAAGATTTTGGAGCTCATATGACTAGGACGAGAGTTAACAAAACTATGCATAAGAGAAAAACCATAAATTCAAGTAAAAGAAAGAGGAGTCAACACGTCATATAGTCAATCTGTTTTAATGTACTTGTATTTATATACTATATATATATATATATATATGTAGCATATGTTTATGTTTCCAGGAGTTTACACATTTGAACATAAGTAAGTAAATCCCAATTCGATCCCATAAGAAATTAGATCATACATATATAGGATCCATTTTTAATCCAATAAAATTATCAAAAATTTTGACAAGATTCATACCTGATTATTAAAAAAATAATCTTATCATATTGAATTTTCAGAGATCGATCATTAGTATCTCTAGATAGGGAAGGACTTTTAGATATCTATTTCTAAATCCATGGTTATTTCTGTCCCACAGTGGATTGCTTGTGGCTTTCCATGCATGTTATTTTTGTCATGCTTCCTTTTGTAAATGTTAGTCTTCAATTGCTTAGTTTAGTCCTCAATTAAGTCATGGGACCAGATTCATCATCACTGTAGCAGCAAACGTCTACTTCAGACCCTGACGAGAGACATACATTTTTGATGATCAATCCCCATAACCCCACCTTAAAAAAAGAGGATTAAAAAAAAAAAATTGAGGGTAAGAAATAAAAAACCTTAAATACAATCACACCCACTTGATGGTGACCTTTCTCTCTCTCTCTCTCTCTAGCTCAGCTTTCTCTTCTCTGAATTCAGTTCCCCCCCCTACCCATTGCCACTTCATTTTCTCAGCCTCCTCACAATTTCTTTCTCATACACCGCCCACATCATATCTCAGAGACCAACAACACCCAAGACCTCATACTTCCACACAAACTACCTTCTCAAACCGATAATTCGAAAGGATCCAATACCAAAACCCTCTGCCTGCCGCTGTGAAGGCATTGCTCTCGTGTCTCGCTTAAAATGGGGAGACATTCCTGCTGCTACAAGCAGAAGCTAAGAAAAGGCCTCTGGTCCCCGGAGGAGGATGAGAAGCTCCTCAAGCACATCACTAGATACGGCCATGGGTGCTGGAGCTCTGTTCCCAAGCTAGCAGGTAATTCTTCTTCTACCTCTCTGGCTCATCATCAACTCCTAAAACAAGAATGCACACAAAAACATCATCATGACAGAGAGAGCAAATATAGCAGTGCTTTTGATCACTTCTCTCTTCCCTTCTAGAGGATGATACTGCTTTGAAAAGGTTTTTTCCAAATTCTTCAAGTGTGAATTACGCATTTCAGGCCTTCAAAGGTGTGGAAAGAGCTGCAGATTGAGGTGGATAAACTATCTGAGGCCTGATCTGAAGAGAGGCTCATTCTCACAGCAGGAGGAGAACCTCATCATTGAACTCCATGCAGTCCTAGGCAACAGGTAATTAATTATTACCACTCACTCAATCCTTCACCTCCACTCTCAAACTCTCTAAAATGTTCCATCTCTTAATTAGAATTCGATCTATATTGGGCTGATATATCTTCCTTTCCTCCTTCAGATGGTCTCAGATTGCAGCGCACCTGCCCGGAAGGACAGACAATGAGATCAAGAACCTCTGGAACTCCTGCATCAAGAAGAAGCTAAGGCAGAGAGGCATCGATCCCAACACCCACAAACCGCTTTCCGAGGCCCAAGGAGGCGGAGAAGACAAGCCCCCCCCCGCACACAGGGACACGACTTCCGGATCCAGCGAGCTGAAGCTTCTTGCCCCCCCCACCTCCGGGCCAAAGAATTTGACGACGCCCACCAAAGATTTCTTTCTGGACCGCTTCGCCGCAAGCCATGATAGCTCCACCTCCGGCTGCCAACCGACCAATTCGACGGACTACTTCCCCCTACGGAGTTCGACTTACAGCCTCGACTCGTCGACGAACCGAAATCTGCCACCACCCTGGTTTAACCCGAATTCCAGGCTGTTTGACGTGAATCCTGAGTTGAATTGCGACATGATGCCTGCTGCTCTTCCATCAGGCTCAAGGCCGCTCGTCACGACATGCATGGATCTAAAGCCTGCGCTTTGTATTCCGGCGGACGGTTCTCTCCCTGGTTTCAACTCTGAGAACAATAGTGCAAGCAGCGGGAACGGTGCCATTGGGATCGAGCTGCAGGGCAATCATAATTCTCTCTTGGACAGCAGCATCTTCCAGTGGTCAGACCTGGTCCCGAACAAAGAAGCTCAAATCCAGCTGGGAGGGGAACCGGAGGACCTCAAATGGACCGAGTACCTCAACGGCACCACCATCCCCCTGTCCGCTGATGTCCAAAACCAAAGTCCACTTTTTAATGGAGCCGTCAAGGAAGAGAACCAGTTTCCGATCGATGGGTTGAGTTCGTGGCTGCAATCTCCTGAATTATTTGGTAAGGATTTCCAGAGAATTTCCACAGCTTTCAAACATATTTAAATTATCAATACGCGTACCAGAGTCCTTGCGGAGCCTCTTGAGTTGAGGAAGGAGAAACTTACGGAAGTAGTCCTTTTCACAAAGTTTTCAACTTGGAAAGGCTTGAAATGAGAAGGGAAGGGAAGGCTTCTTCTAATATTTTACAAAGAAAGTGTGCACCATAAAATTTTTCTCCTGTAAATAAGGCCTCATGACACGCACACACACAAAAAAAAGGGTCTTTATTGATCTTTTTGCATAGTCGTGGGAATAAGTGCAGAATAAGAGCTTGTGTCAGTGTAAGTTTGTTTTTATTTTTCAATCGATTTCATTATTTTGGAGCTCTCAGATATTGATGTTATCTCCATGTAAACAATCATATCTTTGCTTTAGATTATTTGGGTCTCCTTCCACTTTTCTTTTCTTTTCTTTTCTTTTCTTTCTACTAATGGCATCATATTCAATTAAATTAAAAAGCCACGGCTTCAAGCATGACGAGGCACAGCATTCCCATCAACAGCTCCAAGAGAAGTCATTAGAAGTCAACATTGGCTTCCATGAATGCTACTGCACGCTTTTGGGAAAGCGTAATAGCTGACACCTCTAGTTTACTCATCTGATAGCTAACTTCTATCGGATGGCTTTAGAAGGAGGAAGGGTCTGAGATGGGTTGGTTCTGTCACAGAAGAAAGAGAGAGAGAGAGAGAGAGAGAGCAAAATCTCCTGAAAGAAAATAAGGACCTACTCAATTCACCTACTCGTACGAGGATAATGACTCTTAAAGACTCCTACCAACCATGGCGGTTCCCTCTATCTCTAGGCTATACGTTACGATGATCCACCGAGGCCTAGAAAGCTTCCTTCCTTTTTGTGAAGCAGCAGAAGATAGAAGAATCTTTTAGTGATAAATCTAGAAATATGGAAGCTTGTGAAATTAAGGAAAAGCTACATACTGCCCCTGTTCCTAATAGTATGCTATCTGTTCTCTTAGCATTTGCTTTGGGTCAAGCATCGTTTTGCCTGCACCCTAGAATGATTCTGCTTCATTTCCAGTTCGATCAAGGGGCCTTTTAGAACATAGGTTCAGCTCCTGTGATGGAAGTCTTCTTAGAGGTTGGCAAGGGAAAGGCCTGATAGAAATTGATGTGTTCTCCACTCACATGATCCATGCTTGGGAGAAGTAAAAAGGAAGAAAATAATTTAAAGAATGGGGGAGAGAGGGGTCTATTTCTCTTCGAGAGGAATCTTTACCTCCTCTCAAGGGTTCGCTTCAAATTTCATATCCTTTTTTTTTTTTTCTTCCCCTCCGATATAACAGATGGTGCCATCACCGGGTCAAAACTTTTGTTGACGAGGTAAAATTGATAGAGATGGCCCCCACGATTTAAAAATGAAGCACATCACATGCTAGTGTGGATTAATCAATCGGACAAGACAACAATTCATTAAATGGGATTTTTAATCATCGACTTTAGAAATAACAGAGGAAGAGGTGATGATAAAATCAAATAGGAAAGAACAAATAATAAACATTGAACCAGCGCAGCGCAGCTATGTTGGGGACATGTTATGAGGAACAAGATTGGCATGTTTAAGTTGGATAAACAAGTTAATTCAGCTGATTAAATTTATGCAGGTCCTCATGTCTGTTCCAATGCATGCGAACCATGTTATTGGATTCTTTTCTTCAGGGGACGAAGAAAAACAGGAGAGATTAAAAAGAATCCAACTCCAATGAACCATTTGATTGAGTTGAGGACTCAAAATGAGAACGTCTAACAAAGTTTGGTGCAAGCCTCTATCACAGGGATGAGGCAAGCCTAAAGGACCCTACCGCTTTGAATGCAAAGTACCAGCAAGCGCAGGCGTAACGTGAGCAGCTTTTCCTCTTCCCTCGACCGTTTGTGGATTGCAGTGTAATATTGGAACTGCTGAACGCCATGTCAGTCCCAAGAAAAGGCTATCCCGATCCGGCTGAATAGAATATGAATCAGAGATGAACTTCATCCAGTTTCCCCAGCTGGATTTAGCTTTGGTAAAATCGTATCGGATAATATTTATTTTGTCAAGATTGATCCTGGAAATCACAAAAACTAGCTCCATCCATTCAAATTCTTGGAAGCACGAGTCAAAGTAGAATTGCTATCCAGTGAGATATCATCAGGAAGTCAAGCAAGCAGGGGAAGCAACAAGAAATATGTAGTTGTTAATGTCATACTAAGTTACAAGCCCAATTTATGCAAATCATCTCCTTTGACACAAACTGACACAAGAGAGACAACTGGCTTACTTGAGTACGTAGTCGATGGAAAATGGCAACAAGGGCCCCAGGAAATAAAGATAGCTCATAGAAAATATTTTTTTAAAAAAAGACTGTGTATTATACCCAGATCTGGATGTTTTAGTTTTACTCCCTAGTCTGCTAATTATTTTTACGAAGAAGAAAAGGACACTCTCTCATAAACATACAAAGACGGGGATTAATATTAAAGGAAGAAGGCAGAACATTTAAAGCTCTAATGAACGTGAAGTAGAAGCAAGCCATACTAAGAGGCCGTTCCTTGCCTCAAGTTCATACCTTTCTGTGATATGACGCTAGCTTTATCATGACCACTGAAACCTGCAGTGAACTTAGCAACATGATACCACACACAAAGTGGTAGAAAAAAATATGACAGCCCATAACGAGAACACTTGGCAAACAATCAGTGGCAGGGCAATGGTCACCATAAATGTATAAATTCTAACATACAACTAGCAAGGATTATGCTGTCATATTTTTCTGGAGATTACCTTACCTAATTGGACTGAAACTTACTGGAGTCTTATTAACTTCTCCTCCAAAACATTTCAGCTCACTCGTAATTAAAAACATAGATTTCAATTTCAGTCACTAGATATTTGCTGCTGGCATGATGGGCAATTAACAGATTGCTTTAGAACTTATTAACGATATAAACCCTAACACTACATAAAAACAGCTAAACTTCCCAACTTTTCAATTCCCATGATAATCACAATTAGATTTCTCTTTCGAAGTTTGAAACATGCTAAATTAATTTCTACAGAAAAGGGTCCTAAGATTGCTGGATTAAGAAGTCAGAGATAGAAGAATCCAACAGAGAGATGTCTTGGAGAAAATTTCTCTACAAGTTGGGATTTTCATGATATGATGCATCATGAGAGTCCTACAACCTCAAAAATGCAAATTAATAGTTATTTCTTGGTTATAGCAAAACTTAAGCTAATCTACACCAGAAATGCAGTATACCAAATAAATCTTAAATAATTTTATCATGAAGACGAATGGGTAGTGGATCCATGCCTTCCTAAAAATTAATCACATCATATTATTGCTGGATCAATATTTTAAAGGTTGCAATGAAAAATTAATTGATGTCTTCACATGCGTATAGAAACTAGGGAATGCTGGGACCAAGCTAAACTTTCTTGAGCAGAAATTTTCTTGTCCTCTTCCTATCTTTTTAAGCCATGTTCTCTATATCATACCATGACGCTTTAGGAGCTGCTTGGAGTGAACATCTCATACAAATTCTTAGGTAAATTAGTTAGCATTTGAAATTCCTGCATTTGAAGTGAACTAAATTATTAATTCCTGAAAATTTCATTTGCCCTCAATTTTGAAAAAAAAAAAATTTAACCAGGGAAGGGATGCTAATCTTTGAATATTTTTTTTTAGAATTTTTTATTCCTAAGAATAAAAGATTATCATGAGAATCTAACCTCCCTTACTCTAAATAGCCCCTTATAATTTTTCTAACTGATCATTACCTGGAGTATGAATGGCTAAACTACCAAGATGCTCAAATATATTCATGTGGATCAAATTTATATGGTTTTATTAAGAGGGAATGCAACAAAATCTTTCTTATAATAACAAACTAGAAAATTCTATGAACTTTCTGTGTTAAATATTATCACGGAAGAATTGTACTGGACAGTGGAAGAGACGGCATGCTACTTGCACAAGCATAATTCTCTTTTTTGCTTCTGCTTCATTATTCTTTTGATCTTATCAAATATGCGACTCCAAGCAATAACAACAGGAGTAAAATTTTGACAATAGTTGAATAAATTTCAACTAGATACAATATTGTGGCATGTCGTGTCACAAGGATATGGGCAGTCTATTGCCTTGACTTCAGCTCGATCAAAGTACCAGTCACCAACAGATTTTGCAATCCCCTGCACATGAATAGGCAATGTAAAGATAAAGTGTGTGATAAGGACTCCAACATCCATCATCCATGTGAAACAGAAATGGAGAGAGTTTTGGTTTCATAGACCAACTAGCTAAAAACATGTTGATGCAGAAGGCTGAAAAGTTTAGTTTTTCATCTTAGGTCCTGTTTGAATTGGCTGCTCAGATGCCTCTAAGTGGCTGTTTTTTGGTAGCTGTGTGAGATAGCTACTAGCCAATAGCAGAGGGCAACATCTATCCCAAACAAGCCATTTTTCCCTTTTTTTTATAACATTAGGAGATTCTAAATGCTCAAATATCTACATTTATATTTAATGGCAATAGATCTAGTAGCAGTCACGACTCAGTCATTCTCAAGCATTTTCTTGGGGTACATGTCTTCTTATATACATGTTTAAACTGTTGATCTGATCAAGGAGGACGAGCATTATGATAAAAGGTCAAGGAATTTTTGGAATTGCAGCTCCTCCAATTTTTGACATGTCCTCGAACAGAAGAAAAGAAGAGTGTCAATATAAGATATTAATGCAGGAAAAAAGAGGAATGCCACACTATTTATTTTTAGGCTATCGAAAACTAAGCTCCTTGAGATACACTAACTGAACTCTCCAATTTCAATTTGTGTCAGCATAGCTTTGCACAGTCACAACAGATATTAGCAGCCATATAACTAGTCTCCCTTTTAAGATGAAATTCTAAATCATTTCTGGATTTTTCTGAGAAGAAAGGGGAAGGAGAAGATCCATTAGATAATCATATAGCATCAGTCTTGCCTCTAAGACATTGCTGTGGATAAACACAACGATGAGAATTCTATAACTTGAAATTTGTTTTGGATTCTCCTAACCATCCCTAAGATGAGCATCACTTTGAACTTTTGATCACTAAATGTATGCTCCTATCTTGAAAAACCTTATGAAGTGCCAGCCAAATTAACTTCTGCTCTTGAAATTCTTCTGCAAAGCTTTTAGGCATTCTAGGAAAACAGCCCACTCAACATGACCAACGAAAAGAAAAAAATTGAGAAAATCCTTTATGCGGTTGAACTTAATACTCCCATCTTCCACTTGATAGAAGGTATCACAGGTTACTATGAAATCTATCTCTAACAGTGAAAATAGTTAGATGGTTTGAAAACAAGGAGCTAGTTGCTTATTCAGAAACTATCATTCTTTTAGAAAGTCTCCACTAAATACATAAAATAGCTTTTAACATTTTAGTATTCACTATATAACTAAGTTATCTATCATTGGAAATGAATACCAAATGTGGTCATACCTTATTTTGGATCGATGGAGAGTTATCTCCGTACCATGTATCCTGCTCCTCCGATTGGCAATGAGCGAAACATGAATTAATAAATAAACCATTGTGCTTGGACTTTAAGAACCCTTCCGTGGCATTAAGCATTTCGTTCCTGAAGCCTGAATAATAACATGTTTGAATTACATGTTGACACCGATTATTGTTGATTAAAAAACAGTAACAAAGAAGAACCCAGTCAATACCTTGCAGAAAGTTTATTTGGTCTCCGTTGCACTTTGTATAATCAGCCTTGCATGCTTGCCAATAACCTTTAGGATCAGCTTTGCCAGGGGCCAAACTTTGACGAATCTGATGATGTAACAAAGAGGGAAGAATAACTTGTTAGAACAGAAGCAAGAAATTTATTTAGAGAAAAAAGAAAAAAAAAAAAAAGAGAAAGGAAGCAAGCATAGCTATTCATTCCATATCAACAAATTCAAAAGAAAATTAAATTTAAATTCATGAGAAAAACA
This sequence comes from Calamus simplicifolius, assembly GCA_900491605.1. NCBI lineage: Eukaryota > Viridiplantae > Streptophyta > Magnoliopsida > Arecales > Arecaceae > Calamus > Calamus simplicifolius. The sequence continues at coordinate 181,036 of UESW01001339.1, read as the reverse complement.
AAGAAACAAGATTTGGAGATCTACTAGAATTGCAGTGAGAACAAAAAACTGGGATTGGCCTATGAAACAACTTGCTATAAAAATGACCCAGATTATAGGATATAACTGGTGGTATATACCTGCCATACATCATATGCCGTATTCAAAATAAAAGTTGGTGTCTGAATATTGGCCAATAAGTTCTGTGGAAAGAAGCACTGCAGAAAGAAAGACGAGAAAAGATGTTTGATCACAATGCCTTCTGGTAGTTCTCTATGAGCATTTAGTGAGGAAAAAAGGTTACCAAAGTTGCATTCATCTTGGCAGTACAAGTTGCTGGCAAGTTCTTGGCCACTCCCTTTGTATTCACGCAAGTCATAGATAGGGAAAAAAGATATCAGCATAATGAGCTCATAAGCAAATTCTTGCCACTCATAAAGATAAAGACCCATACAAATATGCACACGGTGACAATACAGAAGACATTGCTTGAGTGAAGAACACATTTTGAATCATGGCCATGTTATATTTAGTATAATTATTGAATTGAAGATTTGGTATGATATCTCTTTTATCTGATCTCTCTTCCTTGAACAGATAAAATGAGTAATCATGATGAGATTACCTGCAGAGTTACTACACCTTCATAGAAGGATCTTAGAGTGTGCCCACCAGCTACATCAGTACTGCAATGCATATAGAAACAAATAAATACAGCAGACATGCAAAAGAATACAAGTTAAACTGGATAGCTTATCAATTTTTCTATCATATATCGCAAACCCATTAATATAATTACAAAATATTGCAAAAGCATTCAGAAAAATAATAACAGTAAAGCCTTAGTCTCAAACTAGTTGGCGTAGACTATATGAATATTTTTCTCTCTTTAGCTTTGTTCTAAGTCATTATTTTTTGTATCATTTCCTCCAATATGATTTTCGATCTACCTTATCTCTTCTTTTTCTCTACATGTATCAAGTTATTCTTTAGACAAGCATATCTCTAGGTCTGCGTTGCATATGTCCAAACCATCTAAGTCTTCCTTCCCTTAATTTATCATTAATTAAAACTATCTCTATCTTTTTACGAATTGCTTTATTTCTTATTCTATCATTTCTTGTATTACCATATATCCATCTTAATATTCTCATTTCGGCCACATTCATCTTATGTATCTATAGTTTTCTAACTGCCCAACATTCCATATCATAAAGCGCAGATCGTCTTATGGTTGCCTATAAAACTTTATTTTCAACTTGGCAGGTACTTTATGATCACATAATATTTCAATTGCACTTCTCCATTTTATCTAACTAGCTTTAATTTTATAGACAACATCATTCTCAACCTTTTTTTCTTATAAATAATTGATCCTAAATACTAAAAATAATTATTTTTAGTAACTTCATAATCTTCAATTTGTACTTTACATTCATCTTCATTTCTAATTATACTAAAATTGTATTCCTTATATTCTATCTTTATCCTACTTAACCTAAAATCTTTAGATTCTAATACATTTCACTATAACTTTAACTTATGATTAACTTCAACCTTGGTTTTATCTATTAATACTATATCATCTGCAAATAATATGCACTATGAAATATTATCCTAAATATGTCTAGTAAGCTCATCTATAACTATAGCAAAAAGATAGGAACTAAGAGCAGATCCTTGATGTAAGCCTATTATAATAAAAAAATCGCTAGTATTACCATCAATAGTTCTTAAACTAGTAAAGGCTCATTATACATATCTTTTATTATGTTAATATTCCTAACAACTATTTTTTTTAGCATTTATCATAAGATTTTTCTAGAAACCCTATCAATGCTTTCTCTAAATCAATAAAAATCATATGAAGATCTTGTTTCTTTACTCTATACATCTCCATTAACCTCCTAAAGAGAAAAATAGCTTCTCTGGTCGATCTTTCTAATATAAAACTAAATCGATTTCTAATATTTTTGTATACATCTTAACCTATGTTCAATTACTCTCTTCCAAAGTTTCACCGCATGACTCATGAGTTTGATACCACGATAATTAGAATAGTTTTGAACATCTCCTTTATTTTTATAAATTGAGACTATAATGCTCTTCCTTTATTCATTAGGTATCCTTTTAGTTTCTAAAATCCTATTAAATAAATTTGTCACCTACTTTACTCCGTATCGCCTAAAATTTTTGAACTTCTATAAGAATCTTATCACATCCCACAACTTTTTCCACTTTTATTTGTTTATACCCTTATTTACTTCAGATATCCTAATTCTACTAGTATACATCGTAACTTTATCCTTAATGAAGCTAACAGAGCATCTAAAATTATTTATATAATTTATTTAATAATTTATTAAAATAGATTTTTCACCTTTTTTTGATCACTTTCTTCTTAACCAAAACTTTTTGATTATCATCTTTAATGTATTTAACCTGAAACATCATTTTTCTAATTTTTTTTTATTTCTTACTCTTGCAATTGTATATATCTTTTTCTTTATCTTTAGTTTCTATCTTGTAATATAATTTCTCATATAACTTACATGTAGCCATTCGTACCATCTTCTTAACTTTTTTCTTAGCCATCTTATAATTTTCATACACTTCTCCAATTTTACTTTAGTTAGTTCTCTATAGCACTCTTTTTTAGCCTTAATTGCTAATTGAACTTTTTTATTCCATTACTAAGTTTTCTTATCATATAATCATTTTCTTTTTGACTCTCCTAATACCTCTATAGCTACTTTTCTAATACTATTAGCCATCTCTTCCCATATGATATTTATCTCTCCATATATATTCCATTTTTTTTCTTTATTACTCTTGAATCTATACTACCAAACCGGTCCGCTAGGGTTAGGAAGTTTCATGTGAAAACTTCCCTTTCAAACTCCTTGCCCGTGGATGTAGATCCTGATCGATCCCTTATTGATTCTGATATATCTTGGTTCTAGTCTTTTTTTCTTTATTTTTGAATACATATATATAATTTCCATCAATTTATGTTGTAGAACCTTATCTGTTGTAACCTTACAATCTTTATAAAATCAATCTCAATCAATCTTTCGTAGTAAGAAAAAAATCTATTTGATTAGCGAATTATATCCACTTTTAAAAGTTATCAATCCATCGAGGAATTTTTGGGATGTCATCTTTGAAGTTTCAGATTGCACCATTTGATGGACAGAACAACTTCGGATTATGGAGAATAAAGATGAAGGCTTTATTGAAGCGAGAGGGTTCTGTTAGGGCACTGGATAATAATTATACAGATGACATGACCACGGCTGAGATTGAAGAGATGGATGAGAAGGCGCATAGTGCGATCCAGTTGTCTCTAGAAGACAATGTTTTGCGAGAAGTCGCAGATGAGGAAACAGCGCCGGTCTTTGGAAGAAACTGGAAAGTCTCTACATGAAGAAATCTTTAACATCGAGACTTTATTTGAAGCAGCGTCTTTATACCCTAAAGATGCGAGAAGGTACGCCTATTAAGGAACACTTGAATGAGTTTAATAAGATTGTTATGGATATGAAAAATCTAGATATTAAACTCGAGGATGAAGATCAAGCTTTGATTGTGTTATGCTCATTGCCTGCCTCATACGAAAATTTTGTGAACTCGATGCTTTATGGACGTGAATCCATAACTCTAGAGGATGTTAAAGCATCCTTGAATTCTGCAGAATTGAGAACAAAATTGAATGGAAATACTAGTGGAGACAGGCAGATGGTTTATTCGTGAGAGGTAGGGCAAAGAAGAAGGATAAAGCTTTTAGAAAGAAATCTGTTGGTCGTTCAAAATCTAGGCCACCTGGAGATACGACGAACATTGAGTGCTACTATTGTCACAAGAAAGGACATTACAAGTCAGATTGTCCTGTGCTCAAGAGAAAGGATAAGCAACGTAGTCAACGTCAAGATGCGGCGAATGTTGCTGAGAAAGATGAGTCTAGTGTGTCAGACAGAGTTCTTACGACATGCTCTGTTGTTAGTTTTCAAACGATGTTTGGATAATGGATACAGGAGCATCATATCACATGTGCCCAAATAGGGAATGGTTCACCACATACGAACCATTGAATGGTGAATCAGTTTTTATGGGAAATGATGCAGTATGCAAAATTGTGGGAATTGGTACTGTTCAGATTAAGTGCCATGACAAAGTTGTGAGAACCTTGACTGAAGTTAGGCACATACCAGACTTAAAGAGAAACCTTATTTCTTTGAGCTGTTTGGATTCCATTGGGTGTATGTACTCAGGTGGAGGTGGAGCTCTAAAAGTCACCAAAGGCAATCTAGTTGTGATGAGAGGAAACAAGGTGAATCACTTGTATCATCTACAGGGTAGCACAGTTATGGGTTCTTCGATTGGCACAGCAAATTCTGTTTCTGCTGATGATAGAACAAAATTGTGGCATATGCGTTTGGGCCATATGAGTGAGCGTGGCATGACAGTTTTGAGTAAACGTGGTTTACTATGTGGTGAGCAGACAACCTCACTAGATTTCTGTGAGCACTGTGTTCTTGGCAAGCAGTGCAAGGTCAGTTTTAGTACAGGCACACATTCAACGAAGGGTACACTCGACTACATACATTCTGATTTATGGGGACCGGCACAGGTTCCATCTAAGGGTGGTGCTCTTTACTTTGTGACATTTATTGACGATTATTCCAGAAAAGTTTGGGTTTATTTTCTGAAAAGAAAAAGTGAAGTGTTTGAAACCTTCAAGAAGTGGAAAGCCCTTGTTGAGAATCAGACAGGGAAGAAGATCAAACGTCTGAGGACCGATAACGGTCTTGAGTTCTGTGGTGGTGATTTTAATGAATTCTGTGCAGATGCAGGTATCGTTCGACACCGTACAGTCAGGTACACTCCACAGCAAAATGGAGTGGCAGAAAGGATGAACAGAACTTTATTGGAGAGGGCAAGATGCATGCTCTCTAATGCTGGCATGGAAAAGGCTTTTTGGGCTGAAGCAGTTAACACGTCTTGCTATCTGGTTAATCGTTCTCCTTCAACAGCAATTGAATGCAAGACTCCTTTTGAGATGTGGTCAGGTAAGCCTTGTGATTATTCAAATCTAAAGGTTTTTGGATGCCCTGCTTACTATCATGTTAAGGATGGTAAACTTGAACCTAGAGCAAAGAAGTGTATCTTTGTTGGTTATGCTGATGGCGTGAAGGGTTATCGTCTGTGGTGCATGGAACCTAATTCACCTAAATTCATTATTAGTAGGGATGTTACTTTTAATGAAAAGTTTATGCTAGATCAAAGGAATGTTGTTGATGAGTCTGCAGGAAACCATGAGAGTGATACAAATGAGGTGGAGGTTCAGGTCGAGCTTCGAAAAAAGGCTCTCAAAATGATTTGAGCGAGCAAATTGTTACTATTGATTCTAGTTCAGATGAGGAAGCTCAAGATGAGGTGGAGCAGCCATACTCTATTGCTACTGGCAGAGAAAGGAGGGAGATTCGACCCCTCAAAAATATGGGTTTTCTGATCTGGTGGCTTATGCCCTTACGACAGCAGAAGATATGGGTATTCAGGAACCATCTACTATACTGAAGCTGTTACTTGTTCGGAATCAGAAAAGTGGACTGTTGCTATGGCTGAAGAACTGGAATCACTTCACAAGAACCAGACTTGGGACTTGGTGCCATTGCCTAAAGAAAAAAGAGCCATTGGGTGTAAATGGGTCTTTAAGAAAAAGGAAGGTATTCCAGGAGTTGAAATTAGTATTGATATGCTGATTTAACAAGTTTAACAACTTGAAAGGTACTATCGTATACATCTATATCTATATCTATATTCAATGTCTATATATATATACAGAGATCCTTCTGTAAGGGTCATAATAATTTGTTTGCATGTAGGATCGAACTAAATACTAGTCACATCAAAATGAGATTCTTATATCTTCTAGTCTTTTTTTCTTTATTTTGAATACATATATCCATAACCATCAATTTATGTTGTAGAACCTTATTCGTTGTAACCTTACAATCTTTATAAAATACTCAATCAATCTTTCTAGTAAGAAAAAAATCTATTTGATTAGCATTATATCCACTTTTAAAAGTTATCAAATGAGAATCCCTCTTTTTAAATATATATTGGCACATATTAAATCACATGCCATTGCAAACTTTATATTTCTTTCATCATTTCTATCTCCAAATTCATAACCTTCATGTACTTTTTCAAGACCTATATTATACTTCCTTACATTCCATTCAAATCTTCTTCAATAAATATTTTTCTAGTGGAAATCTCTTCAATTATTCTATCCATATTCTTTCAAAAACTTTGCTTTATCACACTCTCTAAGCCTATTTGAGGAGCATAAGCACTAATAACATTCAGCAAAAGATGGAACAAATTTAATGTAGTGTATATTGGAAACCGATAAAGATTTTGTTTAAAATATCTAAAAAGTTGAGCCATACGCATCAAGGAACAATCCAGCATCAACGAGGCATTTGACTTCAGTTTCTTCTGGAAATAATGCCCGAAACTCATCACAGTGCAGTACGGTAGCAAGACCCCCAGCAGAGCATCCGGAAAGAAGGACCTGGAGACATTAATTGCAAAAAATCATGAAAGAATTCGAAATCATGTCCAAAGTTGCATGTTAGAATTAGAAGAATAAAACCTGGTTGGCTGAACTCATTCCTTTTGACATCAGGTCTTCCATTGCAGCTGAATAGAGACGTTGTCCTCGAAAATAAAGACCATCAGCCTATATAAACAGTCCAAATGATTTAATAACAAAAAGTTTTTGTGTGTCTATATATCTATCTCTACATCTATATCTATATCTATATGTCTATATATACACAACAGATCCAATCATTAATTCATAGGAACTATACTAGTCACATCAAAATGAGTCTATTGTCTGTTGATACTGTTGTGCAGTCCCTAGCAAAGAACTTGCAATGAGATATAGAATTTATCCTACTAACCTCATCATAGCCTTCCCCTGCAAATGATGCCCCATCACAGTAGCGAATTCTAACTCTGTTCCAATTGTAGAAATCTGCAAGCATTATAACCAAAATGATTATAACATCGAGTCAAAGGCTCAACCAACCTCTTAACAGTTTATTTCCTCGAGTAGAAAGCCTGCACTACTCCACAAAAAGGCAGGGGTTTGGGTTACATAATACCTGGATTTTCTTCAGGTTTGTTGCTCAGTATTCCAGTAAATTGTAACTGTTTATCCATGTAGTTTGATGAACCACTACATTTTTGTTTGCGATCTACGCATGATGTGATATCATTGCACCAGCCTCCTCCCTAATATATTCAGTAATAGCATTTGAGCAAAAGTTAATGGATGTACAGCTCATGGTTAAAGTTTCATCATGTGGGGCTATAATCAGTGTGTGATCTCAATTGCTAGCGTGCTCCAGATCACAAGGATTGCGATTTGTAACTTTTTTTTTTTTTACTGCAAGTTCTTTTCAAGTTTTTAACAGCAAGTCATTCACCTCTAGATCGATGAGCCAATTGTTTGCTCCTGACCCAAACCCTGGATGCAGGTGGTAAGCACCTGGTGTTCCATCCAAACAGACTGCACACACCGAAAGAGCCAATTGATGAGCAAGAAGTTATCCGTCTCATCCAAGCTCAAGGTTAGCTTTTAAAACCACTAGGACAGATGAGACAAGAGGATATCACAAAAACAAAAAACAAAAGAATTCCAGCCTTTATTTCTTATGAACTCTAATCCTAAGGAATGCACAAAAGAAGAAAGATACAGGCATTAAAGTGATGTTCTATTTCTCACAATGCATTAATTAATAATACTTTGTGCGCAAATAAAAAAGTTTTATTTTCTTGATAAACTCATAACAACATGATTTTATTTTTATTTTTCCCCATAGTAAGGTTCCAATTTAACAAACAGGACGACATTCAAACTTGTTATGGATTATAAAACTGCAAGGATCGATCAAGTTAATGATTTGTTTTCCTTGCAATACTTCCTTACTTCAATACAATATCAGATTCATTGGTATTTCGGCCAAAGAGGATATTGAGAAAACAAAGAATCACCTGGTGAGAAGCATTGATGGGGAAATTAACTTGAACTAGATTTATAATAGGTCAGGAAGAGATATCATTGGAATCCCTGGTGATATCGAAAAAGGCAAGAGCAGTAGCCATAACCACACCATGTAACAGAAACTGAACGGTGAACAGAAGTAGTATGTTGTTTAAAATCACTGCACTGCCCCTCAAAAGGAATCTAATGATCCAGCATGGAAGGTAACAACAATAAACTTCATTACACGCACACATTTTAAGATCGGAAAGAGCAAATTGTGGACTATAAAAGGTAATATAGAGAAAGAATGTCCCCCTTTTTCTTCCCCCCAACCAAAAAATAAAATAAAAATAAAAATAAAAAAATCGAAAGAAAAAGAAAAAGAAAAAGAATCATATCAAAAGATAGACATGATGGGAACGCTGGAGGAGCATCAAATTAACCTCTTCAAACACAATCAAACAGGAATAGCAAAAAAGGCAGTCATAGTGACTACGGCAACTCAAATCAGCATTAAAAACTACAGATAAATGGACAAGCAAAGTATTTTAAAAGTTAAAAAGGAATAACAACAGAACATAGACAAAGAAAATAAGAGGCATAAACAGCAACACATTCAATAACGAAAAGGACAATTTACGTTTTAAATGATCACAAAGGCATTAAAAAAAAAAAAAGAAAGAAAGAAAAATTCCAAACTGTGCATATCAGCAAATCGTCCATGAGAATTATTTTGAGAAAGGAAGAGCAGAACTCATATGAAACAAAACAGAGACAAATGTGAGGAATGTGGGAGGCAGCAGAGACCATACCAGCTCCCTTTTCAACAGCTGATTGAATGAGGGTCAGATTCACAAGCAGTGACTGAGTGGCACTGGCACTCTCTTTATTTCCAACCGAGTGCTCATAGCCCTGAACCCACCTCACCACAGCCACCACAACAAGCCCAACAACCCAGGGAGACTTCATGGTTTTATGGATTCTCTTCTCCCCTCTCCCCCTCCGTTCTCTGGTTCTAAGGTGCCGAAGAAAAGGAGACGAACGAACAGGGAAGGGGGGCTGACTATGTCACCTACAGCCGGCCAAAAGAGCCACCGAAGGCCGACTATATATAAGAAAGAGTCTGGTTGAAAATGATAAGACGTTATTGGGACTATTTTTCCTCAAAAATAAAGGAAAAAAAAAAAACCCTATGGAATATTCCAGGAGATTAAGATTCAGTGGTAAGAATAAACCCGTTGTTCTTACAGCAAAAAAAAAAGGTAATATAAAGAAAGGGTTGCTCTGTTTTTACTTGGGATAGGAAGGCAGGTGACTGATGGTGCTATTTAATTTGCTTCTTTTCTTAGAAGGTGGGCTCAGATCGAGAATTAGTAATCGGAAAGAATGATGGAGAACAATAGATCCTTTCCCTTCAGAGATCAATTAATGTTTCTTTGGGGCAATAGATCCTCGTAATTCAATAGGACTTAGCTTACATTCTTTGGCTTCTCGGGCCCTCTGGACAATGAAGATATATATATATATAGGTGAAAATGAATAGGATATCCGTGCGCCATCAGCCCTATCCATAAGTTTATATCTTTATTTGTTTTAAAGGAACGCTAATATAAATCAGATATAAATTCAAATATTAGCTGAGTAGTCAAATTTTAATAACCATGAAATAAAAGATATCATTGACTAGAATATACATTAATTAAATAGCATTCTAATACGGTCATTAATATATCTGAAAAGTTTATAAGTGCCATATAAGGTTAAATAAAATAATAAGGAGAAGCACATAGTTTGATATGGATCTTATAAATACTTATACATATTCATATTTATTTTTTTAATAAATATAAGTATATATATGGATATAATTAGTTAGATGCTCAAATCTATATCATATTAGACTGGATTTAAATTTAAAAATGAATCTACGTAGATATATTATCTAATCCAATTTCATCCTTAGGATAAGTTTAAGGGGTTGTAGAGAAGGAATTTTGTATGCATGTTAATTCTATATTGGACATATGGAATACATGTGAAAGAAAAGGTTGTTTAAGTAAATAGCTATGTAAATATTAATGATTCAAAATTTACATATATTTTGTTTACATCAATATATATACATTTTTGACTTTTTATCAATGTAATTCATTACTTTTTTTTTAATAATAAACAATAACAGCAAGAACAACAGGAGCATAAAGCTAATAGAGATGGCCTTCTCCAGCAAATGTTTTCTTGTTATTTATAGATGAAGGTTGGATTAAGCAACAAGGTATAATATAAATACATTTAATATTTAAAATAATTTAGGATTGCATTATCGGTAGGTAAGTACGATTTGATATGTATTCCATTCAACAATGAATATTGTATATCAGATGGATATTGGATATTAATACATGAACAAAAAAAAGTTAAATATAATACTTTTAATTAATGTTTTTGAGTAGGGTTCTGGATTTATTCTAAAAAATAAATTATGAAAAGTTTCTGTCTCCTTCAATTTTTTTATCCAAAAAACAAAAAGTACTGAAATAAATTTGAGAAAATATTTAAAGTATAATCGGAACGTCCAAATCAAAATTAGGCATGGCCTAATTCTTTCTTTTCCTTTCCTTTTTTTTTTTTTAAGAGTTAATCCTTGACTTGTTGATACCCTGATTATTAGAAGATGCATATAAGGAAACATTGAAAATAAAAAAGCAGCAAGTTGACCAGATCAAGAATAGGCATGGCCTAATCTTAAAGTATAATTGGAATGTCCAAGTCAAGATTAGGCATGATCTAATTGCTCTATGTTTTTAAGAGTTAATTCTTGACTTGTTGTTGATACATACCCTGATTATTAAAAGACTCATTAAAGAAAATTTTAAAATAAAAATCCAGCAAGTTGACCAGGTCCATTTTATGAAAGAGCAAGAGAAGTACGTTCATCTGGCGGACTCTTGAATAAATATTCATGGCCGTTAGTCTCATGCTATCCTTGTCTGGAATAATTATTTATTCTCAAGTCTAGCACGGTCACCGTCCTTAAATTTAAAACGTTGGATGTGATGGGCGATGCTGGTAGCGTACGCCGTGGAGAGTGGAGCGGGTCCGACTCTCGCCGGCGTTTGGAGGAAGGGCATAAAAGAATGCTTCTTAGGAGTGCAACTTACGCTGCGACTTGGTCGAGAGATCGTGTCGAAAATTCTGCCTTCACTGGCAGGAAAGGGAAGCGTATACATGGTGGGTGCTCCAAGAGGCAGCATACGTCTTGCTGTAAATGTTCATGAATGTTGTCCTTGTTTGTGAAGGAATGAAATATGATGGTTAATTTGATTAAAAGATCGAGTCTACAGTTAAATTTTATGTTCTTAAAACAACTTCGTTCCGTAGAAATGCTTACAGTATTATGTCGATTGTCTTCTAGGATGCAATGACCTTCTTCTGATAAAAGCAACACTACTTATCACCAGAATAGCGAATCAAGAATACTATACTCTCTTGAATTCAGAGTATGCAAATTCTAAAGAAAGAAATTTTGGATGGATGACTTGAAATGCAAATGACAAGTCCTATTTATAGACTTGAAGTGCCTTTTGGAAGCACTCTTACGAAATAGAATTGCACCGATTTAACTTTATCGGTTGTGATCAAGAAACATAGTCGAAGGAACTTATCAGCTTCTGATATGCCATTTGATTAGATATGATCAAGAGATGTAACTAAATGGGCTTAACGGCTTCCGATATGCCACTTGATCGGATATGATCAAGAGACGTGAGTGAAGGGGGTTTATCGGCTTTCGATATGCCGATTCGGTGTCTTGATCTGAAGATTACGCTGTTTCAGGCTGATTGGTGCGTATCTATACGCTGTTTCAAGATTTGTTCTACCGATCAGCAATCGGGTGCATATCTATTTGATCAACACCATCGTGATCATTTGATTGCTCCGATCAGGTGCATGATCATATCGTTCGGGTTCGTCGATTGATCAACACCGCTCCACTCTGATCACCGCATCTCAATGCTTGATCATGACCCGTGATCTTGACCCCTTATTCGATTGATCAATCAATCCAACGATGATCTTATCCCCTTATCGTACAATCTAGATTCAATCATCTTTAACCGTCAGATCTTCATGATTATGAAAAAATTTTAAGGCTCTTCATTACGATGCACATGTGCGAAGTGCAAAGTGCGCCTACAAAGCATCCATTGCGCCCTTGTCGCCCTTCGCACACGCATGCAGGCGCGCGCATGGGTGATGCATAGCATCACCCTCTAGCTTTTCACTTATGGTGAGCCCAAATACAAGCATGAAAAGAGGTTTACACATAAAGTGAATTGGCCTTTTTATAATTTTCAATGTGGGACTAAAGGTCTTCAATTTCTTATTCAAAATAATGGGTCTTAAAAACCCATTTCCAACAATCCCCCATATGAATGAAAATTGAACTTAGATCAAAGATCATCAAAGGTCTATCCCCCACAAAAAATGATTTTAATGCAAATGAATATGCAAACACTTGAGAGAGTATAATGGAATGGCGTTGTATTAGGATAGGTAGCTAGTGGCTTTGAACCTTCCTTATTAAGTTGTTATCGAGTTTACTTGCTAAAAGTGAACATGATGTCTTGAACTTTTCAGCTTTTGATGTAAACCAAAACAATAACAATCACACAGCTTCTTTCCAAGCATTCTTATGATTCTCATGGTTGTGTTCATTTTGGCCCTGAACAACTCCTGGTTTCATCAGTGCTTTAGAGAATTAAAACCTTAAGATTCTCATAGAATTGGCCCAGTTCACACTCACATAGGTGATTCTTATTAAGAATATCCTGCTATACCTCACATGAAATTCATGTCATAAGAACCATTAAAAGCATTGCTTATCTAAGTACTCTTAGCATGTAGCACTAATTATCATAGGAATGAGTAGGATTAGACATCCTTACTGCTATGTTGATCTCTTCATAATTTAGTTGTCCCTTTTGAACTTAGATCTTGGGATCTTCAGTCGGCTAGGTTGTGTATCCACTATGAAGATTATATTATTATAGGCTTTAATCCTATTTCTCTTGATAAATAGTTTACTTGATCTCTTGGTAATCTTTTTGTCAGCGGATCCGCTAGGTTTCTCTTTGACTGAATGTAGTCAATAGAAATTATTTCATTCTCAAGTAACTATTTAATGGTATTATGTCTTCGACGTATATATCTAGACTTACTATTATACATTTTATTTTGTGCTCTGCATATAGCCGATTGATTATAACAATGTATGCATACTGCAGAAACAGGTTTAGACCAATATGAAATATCTTCTAAAAAATTTCAAAGCCATTCTGCTTCTTCACCAGCTTTATCTAAAGCTATAAACTCTGATTCCATAGTGGATCGAGCTATACATGTCTATTTAGAAGATTTTCATGATACCGCACCTCCTCCTAAAGTGAACATATATCCACTAGTAGATTGTCTTTAGTATATGATATTCAGTTAGCATCACTATCCTTCTAGTACAACTGGATATATGGAATAATGTAATCCATAATTTAGGGTATATCGTAGATATTTAATATACTTACTAAAGCTGTCCAATAATTTGGACTTGGATTACTGGTGAATCTACTTAACTTATTGATAGCATAGGCTATGTCAGGACGAGTACAACTCATAACATACATTAAACTACCAATTATGCATGAATATTCTAACTGTGAAATGGGCTGCCCAATATGCTTAGCAAGATGTAGATTAACATCTATAGGTGTTTTAAGTGGGCTAGTATCATGCTTATTAAACTTGTTTAATATGTTCTTAATTTAGTGAGATTGAGACAATATTATACCTTCAGATGTTCTAGTGATTTGAATCCCTAGTATTACATCTGCAACACCCATATCTTTCATATCAAAATGTTTAATTAACATTTTCTTTATATGTTTAATCATATCAGTATTACAACCAATGATTAACATATCATCCATATATAAGCAGACCACTACATACCCTTTAGGCAGGGTTTTGTCATATACACATTTGTCACATCCATTTACTTTGAATCCATTTGATAATATAACATTATCAAATTTTATATGTCATTGATTAGGTGCTTGTTTTAATCCATATAAGGATTTAATAAGTCTACACACCTTCTTTTCTTAGCCAGGAACAACAAATCTTTCCGCTTGTTCCATATATATTTCTTTCTCTAATTCACCATTTAGAAATGTTGTTTTAACATCCATTTGATGAATTTCATGTTGTTAATGACTGCTAAAGCGATTGACATTCTTATGGATGTTATTCTTGTTACTGGTGAATAGGGATCAAAGAAGTCTAGTCCTTCTTTTTGTTTAAAGCCTTTAGCTACCAATCTGGCTTTATACTTATCAATTGATCCATCAGCCTTTAAATTTTTCTTGAANTTCTTGACTTGTTGTTGATACGTACCCTGATTATTAAAAGATTGATTAAAAAAAAATTTAAATAAAAATTCAGCAAGTTGACCAGGTCCATTTTATGAAAGAGCAAGAGAAGTACGTTCATCTGGCGGACTCTTGAATAAATATTCATGGCCGTTAGTCTCATGCTATCTTTGTCTGGAATAATTATTTATTGTTAAGTCTAGCACGGTCACCGTCCTTAAATTTAAAACGTTGGATGTGATGGGCGATGCTGGTAGCGTACGCCGTGGAGAGTGGAGCGGGTCCGACTCTCGCCGGCGTTTGGAGGAAGGGCATAAAAGAATGTTTCTTAGGAGTGCAACTTACGCTGCGACTTGGTCGAGAGATCGTGTCGAAAATTCTGCCTTCACTGGCAGGAAAGGGAAGCGTATACATGGTGGGTGCTCCAAGAGGCAGCATACGTCATGCTGTAAATGTTCATGAATGTTGTCCTTGTTTGTGAAGGAATGAAATATGATGGTTAATTTGATTAAAAGATCAAGTCTACAGTTAAATTTTATGTTTTAAGACAACTTCGTTCCGTAGAAATGCTTACAGTATTATATCGATTGTCTTCCATGATACAATGACCTTTTTTTGATGAAAGCAACACTACTTATCACCAGAATAGCGAATCAAGAATACTATACTCTCTTGAATTCAAAGTATGCAAATTCTAAAGAAAGAAATTTTGGATGGATGACTTGGAATGCAAATGGCAAGTCCTATTTATAGACTTGAAGTGCCTTTTGGAAGCACTCTTACGAAATAGAATTGCACCGATTTGACTTTATCGGTTGTGATCAAGAAACATAGTTGAAGGGACTTATCAGCTTCTGATATGCCATTTGATTAGATATGATCAAGAGATGTAACTAAATGGGCTTAACGGCTTCTGATATGCCACTTGATCGGATATGATCAAGAGACGTGAGTGAAGGGGGTTTATCGGCTTTCGATATGCCGATTCGGTGTCTTGATCTGAAGATTACGCTGTTTCAGGCTGATTGGTGCATATCTATACGCTGTTTCAAGATTTGTTCTACCGATCAGCAATCGGGTGCATATCTATTTGATCAACACCATCGTGATCATTTGATTGCTCCGATCAGGTGCATGATCATATCGTTCGGGTTCGTCGATTGATTAACACCGCTCCACTCTGATCACCGCATCTCAATGCTTAATCATGACCCGTGATCTTGACCCCTTATTCGATTGATCAATCAATCCAACGATGATCTTATCCCCTTATCGTACAATCTAGATTCAATCATCTTTAACCGTCAGATCTTCATGATTATGAAAAAATTTTAAGGCTCTTCATTACGATGCACATGTGCGAAGTGCAAAGTGCGCCTACAAAGCATCCATTGCGCCCTTGTCGCCCTTCGCACACGCATGCAGGCGCGCGCATGGGTGATGCATAGCATCACCCTCTAGCTTTTCACTTATGGTGAGCCCAAATACAAGCATGAAAAGAGGTTTACACATAAAGTGAATTGGCCTTTTTATAATTTTCAATGTGGGACTAAAGGTCTTCAATTTCTCATTCAAAATAATGGGTCTTAAAAACCCATTTCCAACAATCCCCCATATGAATGAAAATTGAACTTAGATCAAAGATCATCAAAGGTCTATCCCCCACAAAAAATGATTTTAATGCAAATGAATATGCAAACACTTGAGAGAGTATAATGGAATGGCGTTGTATTAGGATAGGTAGCTAGTGGCTTTGAACCTTCCTTATTAAGTTGTTATCGAGTTTACTTGCTAAAAGTGAACATGATGTCTTGAACTTTTCAGCTTTTGATGTAAACCAAAACAATAACAATCACACAGCTTCTTTCCAAGCATTCTTATGATTCTCATGGTTGTGTTCATTTTGGCCCTGAACAACTCCTGGTTTCATCAGTGCTTTAGAGAATTAAAACCTTAAGATTCTCATAGAATTGGCCCAGTTCACACTCACATAGGTGATTCTTATTAAGAATATCCTGCTATACCTCACATGAAATTCATGTCATAAGAACCATTAAAAGCATTGCTTATCTAAGTACTCTTAGCATGTAGCACTAATTATCATAGGAATGAGTAGGATTAGACATCCTTACTGCTATGTTGATCTCTTCATAATTTAGTTGTCCCTTTTGAACTTAGATCTTGGGATCTTCAGTCGGCTAGGTTGTGTATCCACTATGAAGATTATATTATTATAGGCTTTAATCCTATTTCTCTTGATAAATAGTTTACTTGATCTCTTGGTAATCTTTTTGTCAGCGGATCCGCTAGGTTTCTCTTTGACTGAATGTAGTCAATAGAAATTATTTCATTCTCAAGTAACTATTTAATGGTATTATGTCTTCGACGTATATATCTAGACTTACTATTATACATTTTATTTTGTGCTCTGCATATAGCCGATTGATTATAACAATGTATGCATACTACAGAAACAGGTTTAGACCAATATGAAATATCTTCTAAAAAATTTCAAAGCCATTCTACTTCTTCACCAGCTTTATCTAAAGCTATAAACTCTGATTCCATAGTGGATCGAGCTATACATGTCTATTTAGAAGATTTTCATGATACCGCACCTCCTCCTAAAGTGAACATATATCCACTAGTAGATTGTCTTTAGTATATGATATTCAGTTAGCATCACTATATCCTTCTAGTACAACTGGATATATGGAATAATGTAATCCATAATTTAGGGTATATCGTAGATATTTAATATACTTACTAAAGCTGTCCAATAATTTGGACTTGGATTACTGGTGAATCTACTTAACTTATTGATAGCATAGGCTATGTCAGGACGAGTACAACTCATAACATACATTAAACTACCAATTATGCATGAATATTCTAACTGTGAAATGGGCTGCCCAATATGCTTAGCAAGATGTAGATTAACATCTATAGGTGTTTTAAGTGGGCTAGTATCATGCTTATTAAACTTGTTTAATATGTTCTTAATTTAGTGAGATTGAGACAATATTATACCTTCAGATGTTCTAGTGATTTGAATCCCTAGTATTACATCTGCAACACCCATATCTTTCATATCAAAATGTTTAATTAACATTTTCTTTATATGTTTAATCATATCAGTATTACAACCAATGATTAACATATCATCCATATATAAGCAGACCACTACATACCCTTTAGGCAGGGTTTTGTCATATACACATTTGTCACATCCATTTACTTTGAATCCATTTGATAATATAACATTATCAAATTTTATATGTCATTGATTAGGTGCTTGTTTTAATCCATATAAGGATTTAATAAGTCTACACACCTTCTTTTCTTAGCCAGGAACAACAAATCTTTCCGCTTGTTCCATATATATTTCTTTCTCTAATTCACCATTTAGAAATGTTGTTTTAACATCCATTTGATGAATTTCATGTTGTTAATGACTGCTAAAGCGATTGACATTCTTATGGATGTTATTCTTGTTACTGGTGAATAGGGATCAAAGAAGTCTAGTCCTTCTTTTTGTTTAAAGCCTTTAGCTACCAATCTGGCTTTATACTTATCAATTGATCCATCAGCCTTTAAATTTTTCTTGAAAATCCATTTACATCCTAGAGGTTTCATACCTGATGATAAATCTCCCAATTTTCAAGTATGATTAGGCATGATGGACTCAATTTCTATATTAATAGCTTCTTTCCAAAAGGATGCTTCTGGTATAGACATTGCCTCTTTGAATATTTGAGGTTCATTTTGTAATATGTATGTTACATAATCAAGACCAAAAGATTTTGTAACTTTATGTCTCTTATTGCGTCTGGGTTCATCTTTAGGATATTTTTTCTGATGACCACTACTAGCAATATTATCATAAGTTCTTTTATTTGAACTTATTTTTGATATTCCTTTATTTGAAAAAATATTTTCAAAAAATAATGCATTTCTTGATTCCATGATTATATTTTTTTTATATCAGGTATATCTGATTTATATACAAGGAATCGATATGCACTACTATTTTATGCATAATCGATGAAAATACAATCAATAGTTTTAGGTCCTATCTTGACCCTTTTAGGATCCGGAATAGCTACTTTAGCTAACCACCCCCACACTCTTAAGTAATTATAAGAAGGCTTTTTTTTCTTTCCATAACTCATATGGAGTAGCATCCTTCTTTTTAAGAGGTATTTTATTAAGAATATAATTTGCCGAGAGAATTACTTCTTCATATAAATTCTATGGTGTACTAGAATTTATCAATATGACATTCATCAATTCTTTCAATGTACGATTTTTGTGTTTAGCAATTTCATTAGATTGAGATGAATAAGGAGCTGTTGTTTGATGAATAATACCATATTCTTAACAAAATTTATCAAATGGAGCATTGTATTCTCCACCTCTATCACTCCTTGTAGCCTTGATCTTCTTACCAAGTTGATTTTTAACTTTATTTTTATAACATTTAAACATTTCTAAAGTCTCATCTTTAGACTTTAGTAGATACAAATAACAGTATCTAGTTAAATCATCAATAAAAGTTATAAAATACTTTTTACCTCCTCTAGATTGTTCTGAATTTAAATCACATAGATCACTATAAATTAAGTCGAGAGGTTCAGTATTCCTTTCTACCGAATGAAATGGTGT
Organism: Calamus simplicifolius; assembly: GCA_900491605.1. Classification (NCBI taxonomy): domain Eukaryota; kingdom Viridiplantae; phylum Streptophyta; class Magnoliopsida; order Arecales; family Arecaceae; genus Calamus; species Calamus simplicifolius. The sequence goes on along the minus strand of UESW01001339.1, from coordinate 161,902 downwards.
TTTAGCTAGCTTAGCTTCAACACATACTTTACACTTGTAATGTGGATCGATTTGATGATTAAGTAATAATTCTAATTCATTAATTTTTATAATGAATTAAAATTCACATGATCTAATCTATCATGCCATAAAGAAGAAGTGTCAACCACATAAACAAAAGAAAAATTTTTATTCCTTTCAAGGTTACGATATAGTCATTACATTTATTTTGAATAAACTATTATTAAAAAAACCCTTGCCTATAAAGATCCCCCTTTAGTTAGTACAAACTTATCAGACTCAAATACCATCCTAAATCCATGTTTGCTTAGGAGGGAGCCTGACACAAGATTCTTCCGAATGTCGGGTACATGCAGTACATCGTTCAATAAAAGTTCTTTTTCAATGTCATCTTTAAAACTATGCGGCCAAGTCCTTCTATCTTAGATGTAGCAGAGTTATCCATGACCATATTTCTACCTTTGATGGAGTATATGATGAGAACATACTCTTATCAAAGTAGATATGTTGAGTAGCTTCAGTGTCAACGTACCAGTCATTTGGTTTATCAATCATGTTTGCTTCAAATACAACTATTGACAACATCATCTCCAACACCTCTTGGATATGGTATCTTCAGTAATATTGGCTTCTTGCTTCTCTTTTCCCTTGAAACGACAATCTTTGGATTTGTGCCATTGTTTACCACAGACAAAGCACTTGCCTTTGAACTTGAATTTCTTTGGATTGCTTTTCTTCTATTTATAACCCATGAAACTTGTGTTTCTTCTTCCCTTCCACGAGGTTTGCCTTAGGCTCAGCTGGATGCCCTCCTGTCTTCTTATCAAGGCTCTTGTTATCTTCTTCAATCCTCAGTTGGATGATCAGATCTTCAAGTCTCATTTCCTTCCGCTTATGCTTCAAGTAGTTCTTGAAGTCTTTCCATGATGGTGGTAGCTTCTCGATAATAGCGGCAACCTAGAATGACTTACTTAGAGACATTCTCTCAGCATATATCTCATTTAGGATGATCTGCAGTTCTTGAACTTGCTCCATAACAATTTTGTAATCAACCATCTTGTAGTCCAGAAACCTGCCGACCATAAATTTCTTATGTCCAGCATCCTTGGTCTTATACTTTTTGTCCAAGAAAGCCCACAGCTCTTTAGCTGTACTAATACTACTGTATACATTGTACAGAGTATTCTCCTATTTATTAAGGATGTAATTCTTGCTTATGAAGTCTAAATGCTTCCATGCATCCACTGCAGTGACCACTTGCTTGTCAGTATCTTCTTCCTTCAGAACTTATGGATCTTCATTGAGAACTCTAACCAGATTCAGAGTGGTGAGGTAGAACATCTTTTGTTACCATTTTTTGAAATCAGTACCAGTAAACTTCTCTGGTTTCTCAGCTTGAACAGGTGAAGTAATTGTAGCCATCACAGTAGTAGCACTTTGGGGATGAACAAGAATGGGGGAATAAGCATGAAAAATTGTCTTAAGATTGTTTGTGGAGGAATGGAATGCGATAGCTAACTTAATCAAAAGACTGAGTCTAAAATTAAACTCTATGTTCTTAAGACAATTTTGTCCCGCAGAGGTGCTTACGGTATTATGACGATTGTCTCTCAGGATACAATGGTCTTCTTTTGATGAAAGCAACGCTACTTATCACCAGAATAGCGAACCAAGAATGCTATACTCTCTTGAATTCAGAGTATGCAAATGCTAAGGAAAGAAATTTTGGATGAATGATTTGGAATGCAAATGGCAAGCCCTATTTATAGACTTGAAGTACCTTTTGGAAGCACCTCGATTTAGCTTAATCGGTTGTGATCAAAAAACATAGTCGAAGGGATTTATCAGCTTCTGATATGCCACTTGATCGGATATGATCAAGAGACATAACTAAAGGGGCTTAATGGCTTCTGATATGCCACTTGATCGGATATGATCAAGAGACGTGAGTGAAGGAGGTTTATCAGCTTTCGATATGCAGATTCGGTGTCTTGATCTGAAGATTACGTTGTTTTAGGCAAAGTGCGCCTACAAAGTGTCCATTGCGTCGGCAAAGTGCGCCTACAAAGTGTCTATTACGCCCTTGTCGCCCTTCGCATATGTACATGCCCATTGCGTTCTTATCGCCCTTGGCACATGCACATGCACGCATCATCCTCTAGCTCTCCACTTATGGTGAGCCCAAATGCATAAGCATGAAAAGAGGTTTACATATAAAGTAAATTGATCTTTTTTTTTATAATTTTGATGTAGAACTAAAGGTCTTCAATTTTTTATTCAAAATAATGGATCTTAAAACACCCATTTCCAACAGTCCTATGCTATCTTAGTCTGGAATTATTCTCAAGCCTGGTCCGTAGTCGACCTTAAAACTTTGCATTTGATATCGTGTCCAAGACTTGATGTTGGAGTGTAAGACGGGAGCGCATCAAAAGAATATATTCTTCGGTTATGAGTGCTACCTCCTCGCCTTAAACGGCGGACAAATCGTGTTGAAAATTTCAGGAAAGACCAAGTCCAAGCGCATTCCGCATTCCGCAATCCGCCGAAGTCAATCCCAACGTTTTCTGGAGCGCTTGAAGGGTCAGTATTTTACTCGGAAAGGATATGCCACTGCCGGCCGGATGCATGCGTTTTTTCTCTACGCGCTTCGTGGGGCTGGACTTCGTTTTTTTTTTTTTGGTTACAAACGGACGATCATATAGTTCTAGAATGAGTCAGCTCATATACATCAGAGATTAAGATCTGCTGTAGAATAATGGGACATGGGTCGACTGGCTTCCAATTCCATGGAGCCGCGTGATGAGCAGCAAAGGACGCCGCCCAGTCCGTCGTCGAGTTGGCCTCACGATAAGTGTGGCGGATCTGGGCAGACTCAATCTTCCGCAGCATAGACCAACAGTCCCTCAGGATCGGATTTGAGGAACCATCTATATAGCTCTCCTCTAATAACCAAGAAATAACAGTCATAGAATCCCCCTCAATCATGATCTTAGGAGCATGGAGGATTCTAACAGCAAAAGAGAGCCCTGCCCAAGCAGCACCAAGCTTCGACAAAGGAACAGTAGAGTCCAGGGTTCCAAAACCTCCCGCTGCCAATAGATTACCCATCGGACCCCGAATGATGAAAGCAGATCCAGCATCTCTGTCCCGGACACTCCCATCAAAGTTAATTTTGACTTCGCTTTGTTTATCTGTTAATGAACTGGGGTACATTTCTCTCTTTTACATTTACGAAGGTAAAAAAAAAAAAAAAAGTTAACATTTGTGATGAAGATAAGAAAATTAGTTTTAGTTATAACCATGATCATAAAAAATGATGAAAACACTGTAGCATTAAGTTTTAAATATTTAAATGTTGTTACTTGCAACTGATAATTATTAAACCTTTATTAGGCCAAAAAAGCCATATGACCGCAGTACACCAACCAGGGCTGCACATGAATCAAGTCAGCTCGAGTCATGCTTGATCCTGATTCAATTAAATTTTATATTTGAGTCATAATTTTGAATTTGAACACAATCCATTTGCTAATCAAGTTAGGTCTTTGGAACAAATTTTAGACTCAATGAGCCACTCTAGTCTACTTTATAAGATCAAATATAATTCGGATCTAACTCAAAATATTAAGGTTCAGGATAGAATTGAATTTAGCCAAGCCATATTTACTGTTGAACCAAGCATTTCCTTCTTTTTGTTTTGCAGAGAAAATTAAAGGAGAAGATGTTTAGCATGTAACTGTTATTTTATAGTTAAAATCTTATAATTTATAATTATATACAGATTCATTAAAAAATTTAAATGAGATCAAAAGGATCAATTTTAAACTTAAATTTTATTTAAAAACTCTTAATTCTACCCAAATAAATTATTATTCTTAAATTTATAAATTATAATATTTAAAATATATACCAATATACTTAAAGATATCATAAATAATTAAAATAAATAATAAAATATAAATATTTAGATATAATTAGTAAAAAAATATAGCAGAAGATTTAGTTGTTAAGATGAAAATAAAAATCAATTTAAATTATAATTTACTTAATAAATTTATAAAAATAAAATTTATGTAATGAAGGCTCATGAGTATATGTATGAGCCGAACTTAACTAGGATTAGGGTTAGCTTTAAAAAATAAAAAATTTAGACAAAAGTTAGATCGTATTCAATTTTTCAAATCAATCTGAACCGTAATTTATTCTTTTAAAAAAAATTATTTTTCCTTTATCATTAATATCAGTTTTAGATCCGGCTAGCCCGAACCATTTGCGTTCCTTCTTGAATGGATTCCATTAATGGGAGGGAGCCCTAGGATTATGTTTCGTTGCTAAAAGAGAGAGAAGACTCAATTAACCAAACGAGTCAAAGAAGGAAGAGGCTGTACCAAAAAAAAAGAAGGAAGAGGCCGGGTCGCTTGATGAACGGAAGATGACGCTTTGCAGTCAAGTTTTATGCAGATTGGCGATCACAAATGAATCTATTTAATTATTTGCATTGGTATGAAGAGCTTGCATTAGTCAGCCAAATATTCTCATCTCCAACCCACCAAATAGAATGAAAGGGAAAAATTGAATATTCTCCTCCATCAATAATTAAGTGCTAAAATCTAAAATTTAAACTATAGATCATAATCTATACTATTAAAACTCATAAAATTTGAATATCATGTATTTGGATGATTTCTCACTTATGCATAGAGTTGGGCAATGGGCATTCGAATATCATGTATTTGGATGATTTCTCACTTATGCATAGAGTTGGGCACTGGGTTGTGCTTGGCACACCCAAGCCCGTCGGGCTGGCCAAATAAATGGATCGTACCGGGCACGATCCGTTAAAAAATTTGCCCACCGGGCATGGCCCACGGCCCACCTCTCGGCTGGGCCGTGCTTGGCATGGACCGTGCTAGGCATGGCTCATCCTTGGGTCGTGCGAGGCACGGCCCAGGCCGTGCCATGCCCACAGCCCACCGGGGGCCGTGCCGGCATGGCCCCTAACGGCCTTAACTGGGCCGTGCCAAGCATGGCTTGCCATGGACCTGACTGGCACTATCCAGTTATAGCCGTTTCTAGCCGTTTTAAACGGCCATATGGGGGGGGGGAGGGTTGACCATTTTAACCCTCCCAACAACTATATAACAGCATTATTGAAGGGTATTTTTTTTAAAAAAATAGAACTTCTATAAATAGCCATTCCTTCCTCATTCTCACCACACCAAACCAACTCTTCTCTCCTTCTCTACTACTACTATTTCTCTCTTCTAGCAAGTGCTCTAGTAATTTAATTTTTAATTTACAAGTGTTCTTGCAAGTGGCAAGTACTCTAGCAAGTATTCAAGTGCTACACAAGAGGAGGCATTTGTTGAGAAGTACAAGAGTTAGGAGATAACTTCTTGTTGAGAGGCGAGAACACAAGAGGAAGCTCACAAATCTCGGCTCCATGCCTGCACCTCTGGTCATCTTCTCAATTCCTTCTTGTCGTTAGTTTTTATTTTTTTGTATTCATTAATTTAAAATTTTAGATATAGCATCTTTTGACGAAAGTCATTTTGGTATGCCCCCTGCCTCTGAGGGAGAGAAAACTAATCCCTAAGTTCTCTTTAGAGCCAGTGTCAGTGGACGGAGTGAAGGTCAAACCTCTTCTCGTAAAGGACCAGTGATGTTTGGAATGATTTTGATAGAGTTATGATTGATGGAGTCATAAAAGCAAAATATAAAAATTGTGCAAAACTTTATAGTTGTGGTATTGGGGAACATGGCATTTAAAAAGACAACAAGAGACTCATAAGTAGGATTTTCGTCAGCAAAGTACCCTTAATATATAAGGGAAATCACTTGTAGGTACTTGTGCATATAATCATAAAAATCAGAAGAAATTACTTGTAAGATAAATAGTTCAAGATGAATTACCTTTTAGTTTATGTGAATTTTATAATTTTTAAGAATATGTTCAATTAATCCTACAACCTACTTATAGAAGAACTAGTAGGCGTACATTTAGAAGAGTAGTTATGACAAATTTTTTAGAAACAAAACAAAGTTTAACGGAAACGCTCTCAAATTTAAATGCCAGAGTTTCTTTAACTTCTGAGGCATCATGGTAGGTAGTAATTATTTTATTGCTATTACTGTTCATTACATTGTTAATGATTGAAAACTAAATAAGCGAATTCTTGCTTTTCATGCTTTTGATTTTTAGCATTCGGGCAATAAATTTTAAATGCTATTTATCAAACTGCATGCTCATATAATATTAATAATAAATAATATCTATTACTTTTGATAATATATTTAATAATAATTCTATTGTTGCATTATTAAATGACTCTTTGCATCCCATTTTAAATGGACAATTGATAAATACATAAATACTAGCCATAAAAATATTAATTTATAGATCAAATTATTATTATTCTTTTAAATTTGATACTTTTATTTAATATTTTTAGGAAAAGACCCTGTCAACTTTAAGAGCTTGATTTTAGGAGTCCAACAGTGTAAACGACACTCAAATCAGACTTGAAACGAGCTCAAAATGGATTTTTTAAGATTTAACCAAGGAATTGTATGAAATTTAAAGCAGTCGCGGATAAGAGAAAATCGTGCAATATTTTTAAGGCTGTCATTTGAACTTCGAAAGAAACAAATCTAATCTTTGGAGATAAGGCGAGCAGTTAACACAGATTATATACAGAGTTAGCACGTTTTGTTTCCTTATAAAAGAACACAATCATCCAATAATTCATTTATCCCCTATTCTTCTCTTGGAAGCGGATGCAAAGCAAGAAGCAGAAAGTAGATTTGCAGATCCATCATCTCAGGAAGTAGAAGTAGATTACATTTTTTTATGTACTCTTTTGGATACTATAAAATAAAGTATTTATTTATGTTTACTTTTTATTGAATGTTCTTCGAGCGAAAATAATTTTTGACTGATCTATTCTTTAAAAGGGACGGGCCGTGATCTACGGGTACGAGCCATACTCTAATTAAAATAGATCGCATCTTAATTATTTTTACAACCAATCATCTACTTATTTAAATATTTAATTGCATAATTTATTTCAAGATAACTACTCAAAGTCCCTATGGATTCGACCCCTTACTCTCGCTACTCTACCTAAAATTGGTGGAATTAAGGTGTTTAAATTATTGCGCTATATCACGCATCAAATTTTTGACACTATTGCCAGGGACTTAAGTGCAATTATTTTAAAAAAATATTAAAAAAAATAAAAAATTTAATTTTTTTAAAAAAATTTATCATGAATTTTTTCTTAATTTTATTCTTATTTTTAGTTACCTTAAATGTTAGATTTTCTTATTTTCTTTTTAACATAAAAAAATTACTTTCTTTCTGATCACAAATCTACTTTTAACCTAATCAACTTTTCCTTCTAATCAACGTACCTTAAAGAACCTAGAAGAAAACCCTAAGACACTTTCCATAAAACATAATTATTTTTTAAAATAATAATAATAATAATAAAATATAAAATATAAAAATTATTTTATTTATTTTCTATGCCTAGATTGACTTAGGTAAATTTATTTTCTGCAAAACTTAAAATTTTTCCATTGACATCTCATAATTTATTAAAAAATTAGAAACTTAATCATAAAAATCTAAATAAATAAATAAATAAATAGATTAATTTTGTTTGATAACTTCAAGAGCTTGACATCTGCTTGTTGCATAGCATTTTTATAATTACTTTTAAGAGAATAACCCCTAATCAAGATAAGGTAGGAAGTTGATCACCCTTCTTTGGTCCACAAACCAAATCCTTCATTTTGTATTAACCCAAGCCATTAATTCTAAAATTAACTAGATGTCAGCTTCTAAGGAACTCGAGCTCAATAGGATAAGGCATCCGAAAGAGTTGGACCGGGTTAGGATTGATTGACTAACTGGTGTCTAGAAAAAAAAAGAAAAGTGGTTATTTAATTGGTTCCGTTCGTTTACCTAAGGCAACAAATGGGGGACCCCCAGTGACCTTACCCTTAACAGGCTAGTTGATCCGTTAGTTTTTGACTTGGAGGACTCCAAGGCGGTCTTGGAAGTTAGAAGCTGTCTAGATTTAGGTTAAGCCTAGGGTAGAGAGTTTAATCTTTGGTAACTTGATTGCTAATAATTATTAAATCCTAATTAAATTAGTCTTCATTGTTCTTAGTTCTAGGAATCTCTTAGGATACTTCTTTTAGAATCTTCTTCTTTCTCTTCTGTTACATTGGTTAAAAAAAATTGAATTATTGTTTATTTTAGAATACGTCAATAGGGTGTATGCTTGGTCGCCGATCATTACAACCTAACCTCATACCCCTAGATCATGAAATAGAGAGAACCTTTAGAGCAAGCAGACTTAGAATTATGGACCCTAATAACGAAAATGATCCACCACGCCAGTTAAAGGAGTATTTTACTCCTTCAAAGTATACCAACTCATTCTACATTCAAGTGCCTCCAGTAGAAGCCACTCAATATGAGATCAAGTCAAGTATGATTCAAATGTTACCTTCATTTTATGGACTTGCAAATGAGGACCTTACAAACATCTAGATGAGTTTCTTGAAATTTGTTCGATCGTAAAAATTTAAAATTTTTCTGGCGATGCTCTTAGACTTAAGTTGTTCCCATTTTCTCTCAAGGACAAAGTTAAATATTGGTTAAATTTATTAGATATTGTAACAATTTTAACCTGGGATCATCTTGAGAAAGAGTTTCTCAAGAAATACTTTCCTATAGGAAAAACTAATCAAATTAGAAAAGCCATAATAAGTTTTTTTCAGACAGATAGAAAGATGTTTCACGAGACATGGGAGAGATTAAAAGAATTGATTAGAAAATGTCCACATCATGCTATACCCAAATGGCAACTGGTCCAATGCTTTTATGATGGTTTGACAGAAAAGCACCGGTAAATTGTTGATGCTTTATGTGGTGCGACATTTGTGTTGAAGAATGAACATGAAGCTTGGCAACTCTTTGAGACATTAAGTGAGAATTCATTACATCACATATCAGTTGCTCGTAGAGACTCTCCTATAGGACTTAAAAGAGGTTGAATATATGAAATATATCATTATATAGATATCTATGCTAAGGTAGATGAATTGTCACAGAAACTTGACCAAATTCTACAAGTAAACACCTCTTCCTCATCTATTCAAAATCATGAGGTTTGTATAATCTATTCAAGTCTGACCCATTCTATAAAGTGATTGTCCAGCCGCATACCAATTTCCTGAGCTTGTTCAAAAGAAAGCCCACCAAGCTCAAACCCAAATGGCTCCTAAATCAAGAAATGATCCATATTCGAATACATACAATCTTAGCTGGCGAAATCACCCAAATTTTTCTTGGAAACCTCAACCTGTCATCAACCCAATATCAATTAGGCCTAACCATCATGAGACCCAATTCAAAAACATGTTGTATTCCCAATATCCAAGCATCCCACAACCTCCACCAAATAATCATGATCCTACTTTCGAAGACAAGGTACTACAAGCACTAAAAGGGCTAGAAATGAATACCAACTCCTTCACTCCTATACCCAGTCTATCGCCATACTAGAAACCCAGATAGGTCAGCTAGCAACAGCTTTCAGTAGGAGGAAGGAGGGTAAACTATCCAGTCAGCCCATTAGTAATCCAAGAGGGCAATACATGGCTGAGAGCTCCACTGGTCCAGAAACTTCTCTTGAACATGCCAAATTTATCATAACCCTTAGGAATGGAAAAACTTTAAATCAGCATAAAGTGACTAAACAAGAAGAGCAACTCATGCCGACCAAGCCAGAAAGAAAAAATATTAAGAAAAAAGAAGAACCAATTAATTCAACACCCATACTTAAGGCTCCATTTCCAAGTGCTTTAGAATCTCCTCTATCTCTTGATAAGAAGAATATCAAGATGAATGAAATGTTAGAATTATTCAAACAAGTTCAAATTAATTTACCTCTTCTTGATGCAATTAAACAAGTCCCTGCTTATGCCAAATTCCTAAAAGATTTATGCACTCAAAAGCAAAAATCTAAGGCACACATACCGAAGAAAGTCAACCTAACTAAGCAAGTCATTTCAATCTTTCAGCAAGTTACTCCACCCAAACTTAAGGATCCTAGAACCCCAATTATATTCTGTTTCATAGGAAACCTTACGATTAAGAAAGCATTGCTAGATTTAGGTGCAAGTGTTAACCTTCTCCCGAGTTCAGTGTATGACTTATTTGGATTTGAAGAATTGAAATCAACGATAGTAACCCTACAATTAGCTGACCGATCAATTAAGGTACCCTATGGAATACTGAAAGATGTGCTGATTAAAGTGGATGAATTTTATTTTTCAATAGACTTTCTAGTTTTAAATATGGAATTTGGTCACAACCCTAGTCAAATACCAATCATTCTAGGTAGATCCTTTTAGCAACTGCTAATGCTTGTATAAACTATAGAACTAGGGTCATGGATGTATCTTTTGGAAATAAAAAGCTGAGTTTGAATATTTTTAATGCATCTCAAGGACCACCTCTATACGACCATAATGAGATCAACATGCTATAAGAAGTTATAGATGATAAGACCCCTGCTTTATTCAACTCAGATCCTTTACAGGCATATCTGACACATTTTGGAGTGGATGATTTTGATATTGATGGATATACTAAAGAAAAAAAATGTAATTTTAGAGCTATCCAATTTTAGCACCATTTCTCCCTAGACTGTGAAATACGATCACTTACCTACACACTCTAGTACACTGATGGTACTCTTCTTAGAAGCATCACCTTTCCTAGAGTTAAAGCCTCTCCTTGCTATGTTAAAATATTCATTTCTTGGACCCAATGATACCTTTTCGGTAATCATTGCATCTAATTTATCTATTGATCAGGAAGACCAGCTTTTAGGAGTGCTCAAAGAATATAAGGAAGCAATTGGATGGTCCATTGCCGATCTGAAAGAATTGACCCCTCCATATGCATGCATCATATTCATTGCGAGACAAATGTCAAACCTTATAGAGACATGCAGAGGAGACTTAATCCTATTATGAGAAAGGTTGTGAAGAAAGAGGTAGTAAAATGGTTAGATGCAAGGATTATCTATCCAATTTCTGATAGCAAATGGGTTAGTCCCACCCAAGTTGTACCTAAGAAATCAAAAATTACTGTGATGAAGAATAAAGAAGGAGAATTGTTTCCAACTCGTACCATAACTGGTTGATGAGTTTGCATAGACTATAGAAAACTAATAATGTTACTAGGAAAGATCATTTTCTGCTACCTTTTATCGATCAAATCCTAGAATGATTAGCTGGTCAGCAATTCTTTTGCTTCCTGGATGGGTATTTAGGGTATAATCAAATACCAATCTTTCCTGACGATCAAGAAAAAACCAACTTCACTTGTCCTTATGGAACATTTGCTTTCAGACGCATGCCATTTGGACTTTGTAATGCACCTGCTACATTTTAGCGATGCATGTTGGCAATTTTCTCAGATATGGTAGATAAATTTTTGGAGGTATTTATGGATGACTTTTCAGTATTTGGGACCACTTTTAAGGATTGCCTTAATAATCTAGCTCAAGTATTGAAACGATGTAAACCAACAAATTTGATGTTAAGTTGGGAAAAGAGCCATTTTATGGTCCGAGAGAGAATTATTTTAGGCCATATTATTTCTAAGAAGGGGATTGAGGTAAATAAGGCCAACGTGGAAGTCATCTCAGAACTCCCATCTCCAACTTCAGTCAAACAAATACGATCCTTTCTTGGTCACACTGGATTTTATAGGAGATTCATCAAAGACTTTAGCAAAATTTTTAGACCTTTATGCAAATTGCTTGCCAAAGAAATCCCTTTTGTTTTTATGATAATTGTTTGAAATCCTTCAATACTTTTCGTACAGCTTTGACCACAGCACCAATTATCAGGCCCCCTGATTGGTCCTTTCCCTTTGAAATCATGTATGATGCATCAGATTTTACAATTGGTGATAAAGAATCAATAAGGAGCCACATGTGATTTATTATGCTAGCAAAACCCTTTCAGATGCTCAACTGAACTATACTACTAGTGAAAAGGAGTTATTAGCTATTGTGTTTGCTCTAAAAAAAATTTGATCATATCTTTTAGGGTCTAAAGTTCTGGATTACTCTGATCACACGGCCCTTAAACACCTCTTATCAAAGAAAGATACTAAACCATGATTGATCAGATGAATTTTGCTTCTACAAGAATTTGACTTAGAGATCCGTGATAAGAATGGTTCTGAAAATGTGGTAGCTGATCACATCTCTAAAATTTTAGTTGAACACACATCAAGCACCGATGAGATCAGGGAGAAATTTTTTGATGAACAACTTTTTTCAATTTCTTCTGGTCTTCCCTGGTTTGCCCATATTGTCAATTACTTAGCAACATGATAAATTCCTTCTCACTGGTCTAAACAAGAAAAGGATAGATTTTTTTTCATAAGTAAAGTATTATTTTTAGGAAGAACTTGTTGGGAATTGTATCCTAAAGCCAATCATTTGATGATGTGCTAATGTAAATTCTATATAAATTGATATATTAATAAAAGTTATTTGGCAGTTTATTCATTTCAAGAACATCTTCTTAATACTCCTGAATGTAATGAAGCCCTTAGGATCTTCCTTCACGATAAAGGAGGATTTATCTTTGAAGGTCCTCAAAAAGGTTCGCGATCAAATGATATACTATCACAGGGCCATAGTACTATCAATTATAGGACGTTGTATATCATATTTGTTGGTTGTCCTCTTAACCAAGGAGTGTAGAGATACTAGTATGACATATAGGTGAAAGTGTAGGAGTACATTTCACCGAATGTGACTCATTTCTGGATACTCTACTGTCAAGAATTAATCCGAGAAGATATAGGTATAAGTATCCTTCAGACCTGATGATCACAACCAGTGGCTTACAAGAAACTCATTGTACTTAGGTGCCGGACCACCTAGATTTCTAATCCAGCTACGAAAGGTTACTGGGTGCAGTCAAGTACTTGTGGTAGTCAGTTGTGGATCAAGATGGAATTTGACCTATCCCGTTAAAAGGAGAAATGCTTGTGTTTCAATTTAGCAAGACCTTGGCCAAGGCACTTCATGTGAAAGTCACATGATCACTAAAGTTGAAATCACTTTATGGATTTGCTATTTAGAGTTGACAGGCTCTTAAGTCATCCTTAGCATTTGTGGTCAAGAGGATGAATTATACGGTAACTGTTTCTTAGGGTTCTTGGAGTTTGCTCGGCAACTCTTCGACCTATCCGGACGTCGGGTTCCATTGCTAGATGGGCACATCGATTAGTATAGAAAGTTGTTTCTATGCTACCGGCTTAGGTTCGAACATAGAGAGTCACACGCATAGAAGTTTTCTAGGATGATCTGTTTGCTGATCAATGATTGAGAATCGTATATGATTTAATTAATCAATTTGATTGATTGAATTATCTCAATTGGGTTAAGTACAAGTGAATAAGATTCAATTTGGTTTAAGTCCATTAGAAGGACTAGTCAATTTCAAATATTGATTTGAAATTAGACTTGATTTGGATTTAAATAGATTCAGGACTAGCCAAATTTGATTTGGGCTTGGACCATGATCTATGTGGGTTTAGTCAAATAAATTCAGATCAGATTAAACCATCACCTGAATCCAAACATCTCGCATAAGGATCTCATATGATAAGATGGCTAAAATCTCATCTCATGAGAGATTAAATTCTCATAGAATTTAATGCCTAACATTAATTTTCACTGAACGTCGGATTTAGCCACGACTCTTTGGTTTTCACCGAACGTCGGATTTAGCCACGTCTCTTTGGTTTTCACCGAACGTCAGGAATTAAACCAAGCGCCGCGCCTTCGGCGTCTCTTCGCTTTTACCAAACGATGGAATTCTTAATGTCAGAATTCAATGTTAAGGCTAAATTGAGACTATAAATAGAGGGCATTCCCTCACCAGAATACATAGAACAACAATACACGATATGTCGTGGATTGTAATTATAAAAAGGTTAGAATAAAAATTATGGTGATTCTGGTGTTAGCGGAAGCGTGGTAGATCTTAGAGGAAGATTCAAGTGGAAGGATTCAAGATCAGCAAAGCTATTTTTCGCGAGCTAGCACTCCCGAAAATCCAATTATTCGGGGCTTCGCGTGGACGATACTAGAGGCCGGACGATTGAATGGCTGCAGAGCGATAAGGATTTACCTACTGTTCTTAAGGTAAGCGATTTGATCCCTAGATCTTAAGGCANCTGATCTTGAATCCTCCCACTTGAATCTTCCTCCAAGATCCACCAAACTTTTACCAACACCAGAATCACACCAAAATTTTCTATTCTAACTCTTAGAACTATAACACTTGATTCTTGACTTTTTAGAATTCCAATCCATATCATATCTGGTGAAGAATGTCCTCTATTTTATAGGCACAATTAAGCCTTTAGCCTATTGAATTCTAACACTTAGAATTCTGACGTTTGGTGAAAACTAGAGAGATGTGAATTCTAACGTTTAGTAGAAACCAAAGATGCACATTAATTTCACATGAATTCTAACACTTAGAATTTCAACAAAAACCGTTTGGAGAAGATTAAAGGTTATACATTAAATTCTGCATGAGAATTTAACCTCTCATAAGATGAGATTTTAGTTATCTCATCATGTGAGATCCTCATGCAAGAAAACTCTTTTCACATGGGGTCTGGGTTTGGGTTTTGGTTTAAGCTGATTTGAATTTATTGGATTGAACCTACATAGACTATGGTTCTAGCCTAAATAAAATTTGCTAGTCCTAAATTTATTTGAATCCAAATCAAGTCTAATTTTAAATCAATATTTAAATTGGTTAGTCCTTCTAATGGACTTAAACCCAATTGAATCTTATTCACTTATACTTAACCCAATTGAGATAATCAATCAATCAAATTGATTAATTAAATCAGATACAATTCTCAATCGTTGATTAGCAAATAGATCATTATGGAAAACTTCAATGCGAGTTGCTTTCTAGGTTCGAACCTAAGCCTGTAGCATAGGAACAACTTCCTATACTAATCGATGTGCCCATCTAGCAATGGAACCCGATGTCCAGATAGATCGAAGAGTTGCCGAGCAAACTCCAAGAATCCTAAGAAATAGTTACTGAATAATTTATCCTTTTGACCACAAATGCTAAGGATGGCTTAAGAGCCTGTCAACTCTAAACAACAAATCCATAAAGTGATTTCAACTTTAGTGATCATGTGACCTTTACATGAAGTGCCTTGGCCAAGGTCTTGCTAAGTTGAAACACAAGCATATCTTTTTTTAATAGGATAGGTCAAATTTCATCTTGATCCATAATTGACTACCACAAGTACTTGACTGCACTCAGTAACCTTTCATAGCTGGATTAAAAATCCAGATGGTCCGACACCTAGGTACAATGAGTTACTTGCAAGTCATCGGTTATGATATTCAGGTCTTAAGGATGCTTATACGCATATCTTCTTGGATCAACTCTTGAAAACATAAGTCACGTTTGATGAAATGTACTCCTACACTTTCACCTGTATGCCATACCAGTGTCTCTACACCCCTTGGTTAAGATGACAACCAACAAATATGATATACAACGTCCTATAATTGATAGTACTATGGCCCTTTCATAGTATATCATTTGGTCATGAACACTTTTGAGGACCTTCAAAGATAAATTCTCCTTTATTGTAAAAGAAGATCCTAAGGGCTTCATTACTATTAGAAGTTTTAAGAAGTTGTTCTTGTAATGAATAAAGTGCCAAATAATTTTTATTAATTTATATGCAATTTACATCAGCATAATCATCAAATGATTGACTTTAGGATATAATTCCCAATAAACTCCCACTTAGCCTAAAGCCACTATTACAGTATCTAATACCCATCTTCAACTTATAGTCGTCAAACTCCTTGATGCTGAGTGGTTTAGTAAATGGGTCACCTAGGTTTTTCTTTCCATCAATTTTCTAAAGATTTATATCACCTCGTTCTACAATCTCTCGAATAAGATGAAATCGGCGCAGGATGTGCTTGGTACGCTGATGTGCTCATGGTTCCTTCGCTTAAGCTATGGCACCAGTGCTATCATAGTACAATAGGACTAGTCCATCTGTGAAAGGTGCCACTCCAAGCTCGGAGATAAACTTTCGCAGCCACACAACTTCTTTCGCAGTATCTAATGTAGCGATGTACTCTGCCTCGCACACTGAATCTGCCACTGTATGCTAGCAGATAGCTCCACCATTTAGGATAAACCCAAATCCGACACACTTTTACTATCATCATGATCTGATTAGAAACTGGAATCAGTATATCCCACAAGTTTCAAGTTAGACTCTCCATAGACTAACCACTTGTCTTTAGTATTTCGTAAATACTTAAGGATTATCTTAACAATTTGCTAGTATTTTTCTTCTACATCAGATTGGTATCTACTCACTACTCCTAGTGAGTATGCCACGTCTGGTCTTATATATGTCATGGTGTACATAATCAATCATACTACCGAAGAATATGGAATTCAACTTATACGTTCTCTTTCATTAGGTATTGTCAGATAATCCTTCTTGGAAAGATTAATTTCATGGCCTATCAAAGATAGCCTTTCTTGGAATTCTACATGCTAAACCTCTTTACACGGTATCAATGTACGTAGATTGGGATAAACTAAGCATCCTCTTATATCTATCTCTATAGATCTTCATCTCTAGGATGTATGATGCTTCTTCCAAATCTTTTAAGAGAATTGTGATGATAACCATGTCATTATTCCTTGTAATGCATAGATATCATTTCCGATTAAGAGAATATCATCCACATATAATACAAGAAATACTATAACGAAACTATTAGCTCATTTATAGATGCAAGGTTCTTCTTTATTCTTAACAAAGCCATAAGATTTGATCGCACTATCAAATCATATGTTCCAACTCCTAGATGCTTACTTAAGTCCATAAATGGACTTCTGTAGCCTGCACACTTTAGACTCGTCTTTAGATATAAAACTTTCAGGCTGTATCATATACACTGTTCTTCTAAATTACCATTTAGAAAAGTGTTTTAACATCCATCTGTCAAATCTCATAATCTAAGTGTGCTGCTATGGCTAGCATAATCCGAATCGATTTCAGCATTGCCATAGGAGAAAACGTCTCGTCATAGTCAATACTATAACATTGACGATACCCCTTAACAACCAGACGTGCTTTATAAGTCTCTATCTTTCCGTCTACACCTCTTTTTCTCTTGAAAACCCACTTATACCCTATGGACTTTATTCCTTTGGGTAGGTCAACTAATGTTCATACATTATTATCCTTCATAGAATCAAGTTCAGATTTCATGGCATTAAGCTATTTATCAGAGTCAGTCCTTTGCATAGCATCCATATAGGTGATCGGATCCTTGTTGTTCTTATCGAGCTAAATAGAATCCTCGTTTTGGACCAAGAAACCCTAAGTATCTATCCGTTGATGTGGAACTCTACCAGATCGCCTTAATGGTGCATCTAAAATGGGTTTTGAGTTTGATCTAATCAACTTAGATTCTAACTGTTCAATGGTTTGTGTTGTTCCTTCTACTTCATAAACTTCCTCAAGTTCAAAATTAGAGCTATTTGTTCATTCCCTAAGGAACTCCTTTTCAAGAAAAACTGCTCTATTATTGATGAACAACTTTTGTTCTTCAGTATTGTAGAAGTAATATCCTTTGGTTTCTTTCAGATAGCCGATAAAAAAATATTTGTTAGATTTGGGTTCAAGTTTATCTGATTTTACACGTTTCACATAAGCCAGACACCCCCAGACTCTCAGATAGGTTATAACCGGTTTACGTCCATACCACATCTCATATGGAGTTTTAGGAACAAACTTACTTGGAACCTTATTGAGAATATGACAAGCTGATTCTAATGCATATCCCCAAAATGATATTGGTAAGCTTGCAAAACCATCATGGACCAAACCATGTCTAACAGGGTTCGATTCCTTCTTTTTGACACACGTTATGCTACAGTGTTCCTGAAGGAGTCCATTGGGAGAGAATCTCATTCTTCCCTAGATATGTCAAAATCATTTGAAAGATATTCTCCTCCTTGATCTGATAGAAGGGTCTTAATACATTTTTCTATTTATTTTTCTACTTCTTTATAATATAGTTTGAACATTTCAAACGACCCATATTTATGTCTCATAAGATAGATATAACTGAACCTAGGAAGGTCATCTGTAAAAGTAATGAAGTAGTAATATCCTCCTTTGGTACAAGTGCTCATTGGTCCACATACATCAGTATGTACTAGACCCAATAGCTCTTTGGCTCTTTCACCTTTTTCAGTAAAAGATGACTTGGTCATTTTACCAAGAAGACAGGATTATAGGTAGTTAATGATTATAATCATCAACTTGAAGGATGCCCTCCTGAGTTAACCTGTTTAATCTTATTGTTGATATGACACAGCCAATGGTGCCAAAGATAAACATATGTGACATCAGTTTTTCTAGGGCGTTTACTTGATTTGTACACTATATTCACAGGCTATGATAATATAAATGTCATTAGATAAATGCCTAGATATTATAGTGACTCTATTCATAATGATATTCAAAGTAACATTCTTTACTAAAATTTCATAATGACTTTTTGCCAGAAGGCCTACAGAAATTACGTTCAACAAGAACATTGGGCAAAAATGCAATCATTTAGTATGATGATATTTCTATTGAAAACCATTTCAAGAACTCCTAATGCTAGAACTGGAACTAATCTTTCATCCTCGACTTTAAGGAATCTTTCGTTGTCTTCAAATCTTCTAGTGACCTGTAGTCCCTGCAATGAATTGCAAATGTTAAAAGGACTCCCGGTATCAAATACCCATGTCTGATTATTATATAAAAAAATTATAAGGTATTATCATATAAATACCTTATTGAGCAACATCTTGCCCCTTTTTTCTTCTTTGGCCTATTTCGATCATGTGTGGCAATGTAAAGAGGACAGTTCCTCTTCCAATGCCCTTGCCTCTTGCAATAAAAGCATTCAACCTGACTTTCATCAACTTTCTTCTTCTGTATCTGACTCCTTATAGATGTCCTAGCATGTTGCACCTTTTTCTTATTCTTTTTCTTCTTTCCTTTCCCAAAGGGGTGACACCCTACCTTAGATCCTTCAACCACATTAACCAAACCCTTAGAGAGCTGGTTATCCTTCTCAAAGTTCTATAACAACCCCAACAAACCATGGTAGTTGACTGCAGGCTTTGTCATTCGATAATGAGTAAGGAAAGGTCTTAAGGATTGAGGCAAGAAATTCAGGATCGCATCTTTTTCCAACTGCTCATGTAGGGAAAAGCTGAGCTTACTTAGGAGTTTTATCTTCTTGATCATGTATAATACATGATCAGTGATAGAACGTTCATCCCTCATTTGAGCATTAAAAATAGCATAACTAGTCTTGTGCCTTTCAACATCATCGAGTATGCCGAAAGATTCATTCAACGCTTGAATGATTTCTTTCGGCTGAGCATTCTTGAACCAGTGACCGAATTCATCGTTCATTGCTGCTAGCATGATGAAACGCACGCTAGTTCTATCACTAAGCCACTTTTGATAAGTGTCTCTCTCAGAACTATGGTGTTTGAATTGGGTATCTCTGGAACATGATTATTCAGAATATACAGTATCCTCTCATGCTCAAGGACGATCTTGAGTTTTCTTAACCAGCTATTGAAATTTAAACCATTAATTTGTTACTATCCAATGAGACCTTAATGATAAATTAGTGGCCATTTTCTACATAAGAAAAAACTAAACTTTATTAGTATATTAATTGATTCATTCTAAAGACTTGAACTTTAGTCTAAAGATTCTTCCACTATTTTGTTTAAATTGGCAGCCTCTACACCCCAATTCAAAGAATTATTCTTAATTCTTTAGTGGGCACTAAGATCCACATAGACTACATATAGGCCCAAGTAGAGCTTGGCCAACCCATATGCATCTAAGAGTAGGTTCAAAAGCAATTTTTTCTAAATAATTCTTAGTGTTCAGTTTACCCCCATGTTCCTCTTCAGCAGGCATAGAGTGCCTTCACTAAAAGTTTGGTTAGGTCCAACCATTAATAATATAATCAATACAATCTATCTATAGATAACCAACTCGAGTGAAGCTCAGCCCATTCGACTGTCTATTTAATAGTTGTGCTTACTTATCATATAATGAATGATAATTCTGATGGTTGATAAGCACCAAGCATAGAGTGCCTCCAATGATTATCAAGACATTGGACTCATTATCACTCACCTTAATGGGAGGCTATGATCTAGTTATCATATAACTATTTCATTTTAAGGACCTAATAATTTTAGAGGATTTAATAATCTAAAGATAAATTAACTAATCAAGTTCTCCACTAAATCTATGAAGTTAGTAGAATGAGACAAGATTAAGTCAGGTTAAGTGGCATCTAAATCAGTCAGACTGATTTCCTTACAAGCATGGGTCAATTCGAATCATGTAAATAATCTTAATTATAAATGGTTCACCATATTAATTAGGTAAGTGAGACCGATGGGAGGGATATGCCATTAACTCGTTAAAGACGCATCAGTACGAGTAGCTCCCAATTAAAAACCATTCGGTCGTTGATCCTAGAGCAACTTGCTAACTTGCCTTGACATCATATGGTTAACCAATTTTGACTTACCATCTAAGAGATTCATGCTCAACCACGGAGCCTAATCTTCTTTCATTTGGTTTAATCAAAGACATGGACATGATCAACTACAACTATTATTTGATTTAGAGCATCCTTAACCTAATCTAATTAATTTAGATTTGATCAAATACTCTTATAGTTCATTTGATTTAAACTTTAGGGTCTAACTCTTTATGGACCTGATTTAGCTAACCAAAAAGACTAAATATATTTCATGTTTCCATTACTTCCATGTTATATATTTCGAATCATGCATCACATGCATTATACAACTACTCATAATTTCTATATTTAGATCATATCTAAAATGATTATGAATAAATATTTGACATTCAAATAAGACTCTCATATCTATGTTTTTATTATAAACATTCAATTATCATGCTTTTATATAACATCAATATGTATCAAATGTAAAACTTTTCTTGAGAGTGGTGTAATCTGTGTTTGATGCCAAAGATCAATATAAATTATCTTTTGACTAATCATCAAAGATAAATGAACCATAGTGGCACCGCAACACGTCATAGAATACCTTGTTTAATAGGGCAATAAGAATTTTTAATCCATCTATGATCGGATGGCCTGGTGATCTGATTTAACTATGATTACAAAATTAGTAAGAACACTAATTTATATGCAATAAATTAGATCAAGAGGAAACCATGCTTTGATACCATTTGAAGGGAGAAATAACCTCCACGGTATGCATATTTTAAAAATTTTGATAATAATTACCAATGCAGAAGCTTAAAGATTAAATATTAATCTATCCAACATGCATCAAGATCATATCTTTGCCTTATACTATAGGATCGTTTAATCTATATTATGCATATAAATAAAATCATCAAGATCATATCTTGATCTTCAAGATAAGAAGTCATACTGCTTATCTTATAGCCTACCTTAAGATCTAGGGATCATATCACTTACTTTAAGAACAATAGGTAAATTCGTTGTGCTCTGCAGCCATTCAATCGTTCGGCCTCTAGAATCATCCACACGAAGTTCCCAAATGATTAAATTTTTGGGAGTGCTAGCTCGCGGAAAAAAATAACTTTACTGATCTTGAATCCTTCCACTTGAATCTTCCTCCAATATCCACCAAACTTTTGCCAACACTAGAATCATACTAGAATTTTTTGTTCTAACTCTTAGAACTATAACACTTGGTTCTTTACTTTTTAGAATTCCAATCCATATCATATCTGGTGAAGAATGTCCTCTATTTTATAGGGCACAATTAAGCCTTTAGCCCATTGAATTCTAACACTTAGAATTTTAACGTTTGGTGAAAACCAAAGAGATGTGAATTCTAACACTTAGAATTCCAATGTTTGATGGAAACCAAAGTTTCCATAGGAATTCTAACACTTAGAATTTGGAGAAGGTTAAAGGTTATACATTAAATTCTGCATAAGAATTTAATCTCTCATAAGATGAGATTTTAGTTATCTCATCATGTGAGATCCTCATGTGAGAAAACTCTTTTCACACATGGGGTCTGGGTTTGGGTTTTGGTTTAAGCTGATTTGAATTTGTTGGATTGAACCTACATAGATCATGATCTTAGCCCAAATCAAATTTGGTTAGTCCTAAATCTATTTATATTCAAATCAAGTCTAATTTTAAATCAATATTTAAAATTGGTTAGTCCTTCTAATGGATTTATACCCAATTGAGATAATTCAATCAATCAAATTGATTAATTAAATCAAATACGATTCTCAATCATTAATCAACAAATAGATCATTCTGGAAAACTTCAATGCGTGTGACTCTCTAGGTTGAACCTAAGCCGTAGCATAAGAACAACTTCCTATACTAATCGATGTGCCCATCTAGCAATGAAACCCGACATCCAAATAGGTCGAAAGTTGCCGAGCAAACTCCAAGGACCCTAAGAAATAGTTACCGTATAATTCATCCTTTTGACCACAAATGCTAAAGATGGCTTAAGAGCCTGTCAACTCTAAACAGCAAATCCATAAAGTGATTTCAACTTTAGTGATCATGTGACCTTCACTTGAAGTGCCTTGGCCAAGTTCTTGTTAAGTTGAAACACAAGCATTTCTCCTTTTAATAGGATAGGTCAAATTTTATCTTGATCTACAACTGACTACCACAAGTACTTGACTGCACTCAGTAACCTTTCGTAGCTGGATTAAAATTTTAGATAGTTGGCACCTAAGTACAATGAGTTGCTTACAAGTCACCGGTTGTGATCTTCATGTCTTAAGGATACTTATATCCATATCTTCTCGGATCAACTCTTGACAGTAGAGTGTTCGAAAATGAGTCATGTTCGATGAAATATACTCCTACACTTTTACATGTATGTTATACCAATGTCTCTACACTCCTTGGTTAAGAGAACAACCAACAAATATGATATATAACATCCTATAATTGATAGTACTATGGCCCTGTCATAGTATATCATTTGGTCACGAACACTTTTGAGGACCTTCAAAGATAAATCCTCATTTATTGTAAAGGAAGATCCTAAGGGCTTCATTACTATTAGGAGTTTTAAGAAGATGTTCTTGTAATGAATAAACTGCTAAATAACTTTTATTAATATATCAATTTATATACAATTTACATCAGCACAATCATCAAATGATTGGCTTTAGGATACAATTCTCAAAACCATATCATCCCCAGATTAGTGGCCAAGTAGAAATCTCTAACAGGAAGATTAAACAGATTTTAGAAAAGTCAATAAGGCCCGATAGAAAAGACTGGTCAGCACGTTTAGATGATGCACTATGGGCTTATCGTATTGTATTTGAAACTCCTATAGGAATGTCTCCTTACCGACTAGTGTTCGAAAAAGCTTATCATTTGCCCGTAGAATTGGAACATCGTGCATTTTGGGCTATTAAATAGTTTAACTTTGATATAAAAAATGAAAGTTCTAATAGGAGACTCCAGTTGAATGAGTTAGAAGAGCTACGCAAAAAGCGTACGAAAATGCTAAAATTTATAAGGCTCGAACTAAAGCATACCAAAATAAATACATTTCGAGAAAAACCTTCAAACCTAATCAGAAAGTTTGGCTCTTCAATTCAAGACTAAGACTTTTTCCTGAAAAACTTTGCTCCCACTAGGATGGACCCTTTCTTGTAACCTAGGTATTTTCCCATGTGGCGATAGAACTCAAAGATCTTAAGAAAGAAAATATTTTTAAGGTGAACGGTCAACGATTGAAGCCTTATATGGATGGAATTAATGATGAGAAGTTAGTTGAATCTATTGACCTTTTGTATCCAGCATCACCATGATTCTATGCACAGTCTAGCTGAAGACTTTAAACTTAGCGCTCTTGGGAGGCAACCCAGTTTATCATTTATTCTTAGTTTTTTTTTGTTAGAAAACCCGAGAAGGATAATAAAGTTGGAGGGAGCATCGCCTATGGAGTGATACAAAGCACATTTAAAGAAGGAGGACATCGTACCCAGAAATAACAAGTACATTAAACTCAGGTGGTATCCTTCCTTGCAATTTTTTTCTTTAATAGAAAACTAAGTTTGGTGGGAAGAAGAATAATTAATTAATTTAAGTCCTCAAGTATGACTAAAATTAATTAGTGTGATATACCAAATTTTATCTTGACTTGAAGTTAATTGAGCATTCTAATTGATGAATGATTAACAGCTTAGATAATTTTAGAGATACTAAGGGGCAAATTATTAAGGAAACCCAGTAAAAGATAGGATGTAGGCCAAAAAAATTTAAAGTAATTTCAGACCCTTCTGACCATTGATCTTGATAAGAAATCTACTTGATGAGGGTCTAGGTGTAAATGTCAAAGAATGTATCAAATTCTCTTCAAAGTTTAAAATTAATAAAAT
Organism: Calamus simplicifolius; assembly: GCA_900491605.1. Taxonomy (NCBI): domain Eukaryota; kingdom Viridiplantae; phylum Streptophyta; class Magnoliopsida; order Arecales; family Arecaceae; genus Calamus; species Calamus simplicifolius. The sequence continues at coordinate 137,265 of UESW01001339.1, read as the reverse complement.
AGGTTCTGAGCATCTCTCACTGAGTAACCGAGCTCTGTCACCTAAGCAAGTGATATTGTTTGCGTAAAAAGGTGAGAATGTGAAGAAACCCAAATAGAGTCAGTCTTAACATGAAACCTTTTTGACTCGAGTCAGTAAGCCCGAGGGGTGTTTTACACCTAATGCCCTAAAGCCAACTGGCTTGGGAGTCATTGACCTAAAGCTCGTTACAAGGGTCAACTAGAAAGCAAGGGGTTAGAACATTGCACTGACTTAAAAAATAAAATAAGAAAAAAAGAAGGGAGACTAAATTGAAGAAGACACTACACCCAACCCAAATTAAGTTAGAGGACTTAAAGAGTGAAATGGAAAGTTGGTGAAGGAAAAAACTCTATAAATTTTTATGGAATTCACTCCATCACTAAATGGGTGAACTTAATAATCTTATGAAATACCTTCTTTTATGGTCTAGCCGGGTATCTACTGATCTTAGAATAGTAAGATAACTATCACTTCTTGGACCAATTTGGTACATATCACTAGATTTCTTATTTTACTCGAGGACGAGTAAGGTTTAAGTTGGGGGAAGTGATAATATATAAATACTAGCCATAAAATATTTTTATATTTTATATAATATTTAAAAAAAACCTCTGCCAACTCGAAGAGCTTGATTTTAGGAGTCCAATGGTACAAACAGCACTCAAATCGGACTTAAAACGAGCTCAAAATAAATTTTTCAAGATTTAACCAAGAAATTGTACAAAATTTAAAGCAGTCGCAGATAAGAGGAAATTGTGCGATGTTTTTAAGGCTGCGTTTGAACTTTGAAAGGAATAAATCTGATATGTAAAGATAAGGTGAGCAGTTAACACGGATTACACATGGAGTTGACACGTCTTCTTTTCTTATAAAAGAACACCATCGGAGCCACTTGAGGAATCATCCAATAATCCTTTTATCCACGTTCTTCTCTTGGAACCGAATGTGGATCTGCGAAAGTAGGAAGCAGACTCTCAGGAAGTAGATGTAGATTATATTTTTTTATGTACTCTTTTATATACTATAAAATAAATATTTATGTTTACTTTTTATTGAATGTTCTTCAAGTAAAAATAATTTTTGACTGATGTATTCTTTAAAAGGGACGGGTCGTGATCTACGGTATGGGCCATGCTCTAATTAAGATAGATCATATCTTAATTATTTTCACAACCAATCATCTGCTTATTTAAATATTTAATTGTCTAAATTTATTTCAAGATAACTACTCACAACCCTTTACTCTCGCTACTCTACCTAAGATTAAGATTAGTGGAATTAAGTTGTTTAAATCATTGCGCTATGACATGCATCAATAATTATTTCATATTAGATGTACATGTCATATATTAAATCTTTCTATTCAAGCTGGCATGGACATAATTCAAGATGTTATTACAAAAATTAAAAATACAGTTTCTTTTTTCATGCTTCAAGAGCAAGACTTCAAGAATTTAAACAATTATGTATAGATCATGGTAAACATTTAAAAAAATTTAAACTTGATGTAATTACTCTTTGGAATAGTATCTATACCATAATACATGATGCATATCCATATAAAAATTTATTAAGTGCATACATTAATGATCGTGGATTAGGATTTACATTGACTGAAATTGATTGGAGTAAAAGTAAAATTTTAGAAGATTTTTTGGTTACTTTTTATGATACTACAAATATTCTGTCTGGTATTTATTATCCAACTTCTTGTTCATGTTTATAAAAGCAAATGTAATTAGTGAAAAATTTAATGAATATAGATTTGATGATATTTTAGCTCCTAGTATATATAAAATAAAAACTAAATGGAATAAATATTGGGACATGATATGTCCTTTGCATAACTTAACTGCTATTTTTGATTGTTGACCCTAGATTGATTTTGATGTTTACAAAACACTTAAGCAATGGTTAATCATATTAAGCCTATTGCAGAGAAGTTCAAATGCCCTACAAGCAAGTACTTTCATGCAAAAATTTTATGTGAGTATCTATCAATTTTATTTTATTATTTGAATGCTATCTCACTTGTCTGGCTGTTCCATTTACTTTGAGAGTTAGCTAACTAGCTAGCTTGTTCTTCCTGTTAGCTAGCTGGAACATAAATTAGCTAACTAGCTTTGCTTCTCTGTGACTTGGCCGAGTTGTTCCTTATTTGGGCTAGCTGGCTAGCTAGCTTGCCTTTTGTTTAGCTAGCTGGAGTTCCTTTTTAGCTAGCTATGGTGTATGTAACTTGCTTGGCCGAACCACTTTGTTTTTTAGCTAGCTAGTTAGCTAGCTTGCTCCTTTGTTAGCTAGCCGGAGTTCTCTCTTAGCTAGTGTTGCCCAGATGTAGCAACCCAAGAGGAGGGTGAATTGGGTATTTAAAATTAATTACTAGCGCAGATATATGCTTAATCACTAGTTAAAAATTAGTTCGCAGTGGTGTAGTGGAGTGCATGAAACAAAATCACAAAGAATAAGCAATCACAAACACAAGAGGGTTTATAGTGGTTCGGTGCCAAACTCGGCTCCTACGTCCACTCTCCAAAAATTCTTTGGGAATTTCACTAATCGTATCACAACTATTACAACCCCTAGCCTTTCCGGCTAGTCCTCTTGTTTCACGGCACAAGGCAGCCAAACCCCTAGCCTTACCCGGCTAGTCCTCTTGTTTAATGGCACAAGGAAGCCAAACCCCTAGCCTTACCCGGCTAGTCCTCTTGTTTAATGGCACAAGGAAGCCAAACAACAATCTAGGGTTATCCTTTACCCTATTACAAGAAATTTCAGAATAGATAACAGATAGCTCCTAACTTGAGCAAATATTCAAAGAATACTTTATAAATTTGAAGCAAATCTTCAGCAATGAGTGTGGATCTCCAAGGTAGCTGAAGCTTTTGAATGCTTTACTGGATCTGGACGACTTGAGCGGTGATTAAGATTTGTCAACTTTAATGCACAAGAACTTGCTTTCCAACACTCCTAAAAATATGCAATGAACACTCTCTTTCTTGATTTCCCAGCTAACTAAATTCAAATATCATGAGAACCGTCCAAGGGAGAAGCTAGCTCTCCAGCTAGCTTGTTTTGAAGACAATTCAGCCAAGAAGATTTTCTGCAAGAAACAAGTTAGCTTCCAATGGAAAGAAGTTAGATCACAAGCTAATCAGCTAGCTGCCCAGCTAGCAAGTTCCAAAGAGCATTCGGTCAAGACAAAATCAGCAATAAATAGTTAGCTACTTAGGCAATCAAGCTAACTAAGAGTAGAAGGGAGTTAGCTAACTAGCTAACTTGTTTTCACACCCATTCGGCCAGCTTGTTGCAAGAGAAGAATAGCTAGCTTCCTAAGAGATGCAGCTAACTGATGGAAGGGACAAGCTAGCTCACAAGCTAACTCGTTTTGTGCATGGTTCAGCTAGGCTATCTGAGTGAGGAAAATAGCTAGCTAGCAAGAGGAGGAAGCTAGCTAAGGAAGGAAATAAGCTAGCTCCCAAGCTAGCCGTTTTCTCCAACCATTTGGCCAGTACATCCATAGGCAAAATGGTTAGCTAGAATGTAAGTCTAGGTAGCTAAAAGGAAGAATAAGCTAGCTTCAAGATAAGAGAAAAATAAGCATCCATGTAACAAATAAAATTTTGTTTGATAAGGCTCACCTGTACGACACTTGTATATCCCTGCATTAATCTTAATTTCCATAATAAACTTAGTCTTAATTATTTTCGAATCATCAAAATCAATCTAGGGGCCAACAATCTTTCCCTTTTTGATGATGATAAAACCATTAAGCATGTAAAACTAAGTAATCTCCCCCTGAACATATTAATCTCCCCCTGAATATATGGAGTGCCATGACTTTCTCCATAAGTTCATTTTATGCATTATTCTTCTCCCCCTTTTTGTCATTAATCAAAAAGACGATTTGAGGAATATGCAATAATTCAACGCATAATTCATGAAGATAAGATGCCTACAATATTCATATTAAGTCAAACATAATACATTGTCAAGTCAAGCATAAGATAGATATTACAAACCATTGTCCTAAACATTTATCACTCATAGGACAAATATTACAAGCATCACACAAAATATAGAACCAACATAATACAATATTGATATTAATGAAGTCATTCATCATCATCTGAAGAGATAACTTTTGGTTGCTGAGAGGATCCGTCCAGTCGATTGGACGGTCCAGGGACATCATCTGACTGTTACGGAGGAGGCATCCATAGGTTTGGATGAGAGAACGATGCATTAGGAGCTGAGGCAGCAGAGAGAGCAATGTAGGTTTCTACGAGACTGCTAAGCTTTACGGTAGATGCGTTCAGGTGATCAAAAGCATTCGTTGCATCCTTCGTTCGGCTTTCATTAGATCGCATTTGATAAGTCACCCATTCAGCTTTAGTTTCAAAGTTTTCAAACTTGGATTTTAATAGGTCGACTTCTTTCAAAATATGATCCATCAAAGAATCATTGTGGTGGAACACTCAGCCATTAAGAAAATTAACATCATGGACAAGTTGATTTTGAGTCATAATTAATTGGGAAAGTGTTGGCTTATGGGGGCCAGCGTCTCCCTTGTGATTCGCTGCCATGGGCTTACGGGGGCCCACATATGGCATCGGTGCTTGACAGCCCAACCAACCGGTGCATGCCAGGTGGACGCACTGCAAAGCCCCTCATGTCCGCCCGCCGCTTAGCGTGGGGCTCTGCGCTGCCGTTGTGAACTGTGGTGGGTGCCCTGCAAGAATCAGCCTTGGGGCTTAAGAAATAAAGTACCGCCTTTACTGACAGCTATAGCTTTTGGTAAGATGGAAAACCTGGTATCAGAGCGAGGTTGTTGGTTCGAATCCCCCGGGTGTCACTGGGGGGGAGAATTATTGGCTTATGGGGGCCAGCGTCTCCCTTGTGATTCACTGCCATGGGCTTATGGGGGCCCACATATGGCATCGGAACGCACTACGAAGCCCCTTATGTTCGTCCGCCGCTTAGCGTGGGGCTCTGCACTATCCGTTCGCTGCTTAGCGTGGGGCTCTGCACTACCGTTCTTAAGGAAATAAAGTACCGCCTTTACTGACAGCTATAGCTTTTGGTAAGATGGTAAGGGGCTTGATCCTAAAACCTGGTATCATAGCAATTATTAATTTTGATGATAAACAAAACTATTTGAGTATAACTCATGAAATTACTAATGATTTTGATTAAATATTTCAGTTTATAACTTATTTAAATGATCAAAATCTCGAGAGAAATGAAGTTCGAAGCTCAATTCCAATGTCAAAGTAAGATTGCAGATATTAGAGCCGACACCTAGAATCACAGAGTCGACTCCGAAAAATGGCACGGACTAGAGTCAACACCTGGAACCTGTAGAGTCGACTCCAACAGAAAAATAGAAAGATGGTTTTTCAGGTCTTAAGTTAGAGTCAACCCCAGAAAAGTTAGAGTCGACTCCAGAAGCAAAATGTGTCGAGCAGACTCCAAATCGGGCAGTTTGGGGATTTCAAGTTAGAGTCGACCCCAGGAAAGTCAAAGCTGACTTCAGATTGTCAGAATCGACTTTTAGATGTGTCAAAACGTCTCTAAACCTACTTTTTACTTTAAATCTCAATGCCTATTACCTTATTTGTTCCTAATTTTCTTCCACTTTGATTCTAACGGATAGTTTTCATCTATTCTTAGTATTGGAAGGATCTATAAAAGGATGATGAATATGACCGTTTAAAAAGAGAGAAAAACAAGAAAATTAGATAAGAAAAAGAAGAGAAAATCAGAGAGAAAATCAAAGAAAAAAATCAAAGGAAAAATCGTATTGATTCCCTGAAAGAAAAGAGAGAAATTCCAAATCTTCACACTTTCATTTTGAGGAGATTTCCAAGTTTGAAGAAGCAAATGAGCAAGCCCTAGTTCCTGTTCTTCAACTGATCTTCCGAGCTTCAAGAGAATACTCAAGGAAGATCCATTCAAAAGCAAGAAAGAGGAGAAGAATCAAGCCATAGAAATCTGCAAATCATGCTTTTATTTCTATCTCTTTGTTTGATTAGTTAACTTATCTTATTTGCTCATTTGAGGAGCAGTTATTGTATCAAACATTCTTATTCTTCTTGTGAACTGAGTCAATCAGGTGATTGAATCAGTTAAGGTAGTTTGCCTTGTGCAAGCAGTTGCTTGTGTGTAAGGTTTTTGTGCTGGTGATCCTTGGAAACCAGCTGGGTTCGTTGTGCACCCGAAAAATAACAAGTTTGAGTTGTGATCTTGTAAAACAACTCTGCTGTAATCAAGGTTGATTATAGTGTGGACCCAAGAGGTACTTGGGAGTGGACATAGGTGTAGGTATACCGAACCACTATAAAATTTCAGTGTTTGCCATGCTTGTCTCTTTGTCTATTCCTCTTCATCTTCTCCTTGCATATTCTGTCTTAACTATTGCATATCTGTGATTTATTTTAAATTGGAGGTTTTACTTCAAAAGTGTTTAAAATTTTTAAAAGACCCAATTCAACGCCCCCCCCCCTCTTGGGTTGCTATCTGGGACAACAGAAAGAGTTTCAAAAACTAAGGAAATATGGGGTACCATAGTGAAGTCATTAACAGATGAATTGATGTCACCGGTACTCCGACTCGATTGAGCAATGGAAAGTTCACGGATAATTTGCTGAATCTGTTCTTCACATATTTGCATGTAGGAAGAGTAGANAAGGACAATCTACGAATCGTCCTCCTTTATTTAATGGTTCTAATTATTCTTATTGGAAAGCTAGAATGAAAATCTTTCATTCAAGCACTTGACTATGATCTATGGAGTATTATAGTCAATGGACCTCACACACCCACTACAAGACTTAATGGCATGGAAATTCCTAAACCGGAAACGGAATGGGATGAACATGATAAGAAATTGGCACAACTAAATGCCAAGGCTATGAATGTTTTGTACTTTTTTTAGATGCAAATGAATTTAATCGTATATCTGTTTGCATATCTGCTAAAGAAATTTGGGATAAATTAGAGGTTACCCATGAGGGAACCAATCAGGTAAAGGAATCCAAGATTAACATGCTTGTTCATAAATATGAATTGTTCAAAATGGATGCATGTGAATCTATTTCTGATATGTTTACAAGATTTACTGACATTGTTAATGGTTTAAAAAGTCTTGGTAAATCTTATGATAACTCTGATCTTGTGAGAAAGGTGTTGCGTTCTTTGCCTAGGACATGGGAAGCTAAAGTCACTGCAATACAAGAGGCAAAAGATCTGAGCACTCTACCTCTAGAAGAACTTTTGGGATCCTTGATGACTCATGAGCTTCAAGTCAAGCAACATGTTAATGAGATGAGTCAAAGAAGAAAAGGACTATGGCTCTCAAAATTTCAGAATGTAAGGAAGAATCTGATGAATCTGAAGATGACAGTGATGATGAGGACATGGCACTCATCACAAGGAAATTCAAGAGATTCATGAAGAAGAAGAAATTTGAAAAGAAAAAGCCCTTTGTTAGGAAAGATGAGGACAAAGGAAAAGAAAAGGAAATAATCTGCTTTGAATGCAAGAAACGGGACATTTCAAATCTGAATGTCCACAACTCAAAAAGGCCCCCGAGATTCAAAAAGAAGGCAATGATGGCTACCTGGAGTGATTCGGAAAGCTCAAGTTCCGAAGAAGATGAAAAGAAAGAAATAGCCAATCTCTGCTTCATGGCGGACAATGATGAGGTGAGTCCAAGTTTTCTAGATGATTTTACATTTGAAGAATTGCATAGTGCGTTTTATGAACTAATTGATGATTATGCAAATCTAAGCTCAAAGAATAAAGATTTGAAGAATCAAATGCAAAATCTATCTTTAGAAAATGAAAAGCATATTGTAAAAATGAATTTCTAAAGAAAGAAAATGAAAATTTGAAAAATGAAGTTGATAGGCTTAAACCCATTGTTGACAAATTTACTTTAAGCTCTATCAAACTAAATATGATTTTGGATAATCAAAAGGCTATTTTTGATAAAGCCGGATTAGGATATAATCCACTTAAAAAGCAAAAATCCTTGAAAAATATTTTGTACATGCTGAAAAATCATCAAATATTACTTGTTTTAAATGTGGAAACAAAGGACATAAATCTTATATGTGTAAAACTCCACATGATAAAAGAAAGATGATTTGGGTTCCTAAAGGAACAGTATTCATTGCTTCTAACCATGAAGGACCCAAGAAAGCTTGGGTACCTAAAATTAAGAGATGAATATTTTGCAGGAGTGTCTTGCAGCCATCGGATTGAAAAGAAAATGGTATCTTGATAGTGGTTGCTCAAGACATATGACGGGTGACAAAGATCAATTCATCACCCTTGAGACGAAAAGAGGTGGAGTAGTTACTTTTGGTGATAATGGTCAAGGCCATATCATGGGCATTGGTAAGATTCAAATTACTCCATCTACCTATGTTGATAATGTATTATATGTTAATGGATTAAAGCATAACTTGATTAGTATTAGCCAGCTGTGTGATAAAGGTTTCAAAGTTTCTTTTGAAGCTTCTATTTGCACAGTCACTAATCCCATTGATAGTAGCATTATTCTTGTTGAAAACGTTATGGCAATGTATACTTAATTGATCTGAATAACTTATCCTCAAGTAATCATTGCTTAGTTGCTGATGCTAAAATGAATGAGATTGGATGGCTATGGCATCGTAGATTAGGTCATGCTAGCACACACTTAATTTCAAAATTGCTGAAAATGAATTTAGTTAAAGGTATTCCTAACTTAGATTTTGAAAATAATCGAATCTGTGATGCATGTCAATTTGGTAAACAAACAAGAAGTTCTTTCAAATCTAAGAATGTTGTTTCAACTACTAGGCCCCTGGAGCTACTACACATGGACCTCTTTGGACCTACTAGAACCACTAGTCTAGGAGGAAAGAAGTATGGTCTTGTGATAGTAGATGATTACTCTAGATTCACTTGGGTAATATTTTTGGCTCATAAAGATGAGACTTTCTCAATATTCCTGAAATTTTTCAAGAAAGTCACAAATGAGAAAAACACTACCATAGTATCTCTAAGAAGTGATCACGGGACTGAATTTGAAAATCACTTATTTAAAAAATTCTGTTTTGAAAAAGGCATACATCATAATTTTTCTGCACCTAGAACACCTCAGCAAAATGGAGTTGTAGAGAGAAAAAATAGGACTCTAGAAGACATGGCCCGTACCATGCTATGTGAAAGCAAACTCCCTAAATATTTTGGGCGGAAGCTATTAACACAGCATGTTACATCCTAAATAGAGCCCTAATTAGACCTATCCTTAAGAAAACACCCTATGAACTATGGCATGATAGGAAACCCAACTTAGGCTACTTTCATGCATTTGGTTGTAGATGCTTCATCCATAACAATGGTAAAGATAATCTTGGAAAGTTTGACGCTAAATCTGATGAAGGCATTTTCTTAGGATATTCAACCTCTAGTAAAGCTTATAGAGTATTCAATAAGAAGAGTCTAGTTGTAGAAGAATCCATTCATGTAGTCTTTGATGAGTCTTTAGCATCAAGTTCGGGAAAGATTGATGATGAGGAAGATACAAGTTTACTTGAAAGAGGTATTGAAAAATTAGATGTATCTTCAGAACATGATCAAGTAGCAAAAGATAGGATTTACCTTTGGCTGATGTTATTGATACTGCTCATAATGATATAGATCTGCCTAGAGATTGGAGATATGCTCATGATCATCCAAGGGATTTGATCATAGGTGACCCATCTCAAGGAGTAAGAACTAGATCATCCATGAGAAATATTAATAATCATCTTGCATTTGTATCTCAAATAGAACCTAAAACCATAGAAGAAGCTGAAAAAGATAGCAATTGGATGTTAGCTATGCAAGAAGAGTTAAACCAATTCACTAGGAATAAGGTATGGACCCTGGTAGACAGACCTAGAGACCACCCTATAATAGGAACTAAATGGGTTTTTAGAAATAAATTAGATAAAATGGCAGTCATTAGGAATAAAGCTAGGCTAGTTGCAAAAGGATATAATCAGGAAGAAGGAATAGATTTTGATGAAACTTTTGCTCCTGTAGCTAGATTAGAAGCCATTAGACTATTGCTTGCATTTGCATGTCATATGAATTTCAATTTATTTCAAATGGATGTTAAAAGTGCATTTTTAAATGGTTTTATAAATGAGGAATTCTATGTTGAACAACCTCCTGGTTTTGAAGATCATGAATTTTAAACCATGTTTTTAAATTACATAAAGCACTTTATGGTTTAAAACAAGCACCTAGAGCTTGGTATGATAGATTGAGTAAATTTTGATTGAAAATGGATTTACAAGAGGAAATGTTGACAAAACCTTGTTTTTAAAAAGAAAAGAAATGGATCTATTGGTTGTACAGATTTACGTTGATGATATTGTCTTTGGTGCTACTAACAATCGTCTTTGCCAAGAATTCGCTAAGTTAATGCAGGGAGAATTCGAGATGAGCATGATGGAGAACTTAACTTCTTCCTTGGACTACAAATTAGACAAGAGAAAGCTGGAATTTTCATTAACCAAGCAAAGTACACGAAGGAAATACTTAAGAAGTTTGATATGGAATCTGCTAAACCTCTTGGCACGCCAATGAGCCCTTCATGCAAGCTGGACAAAATGAAGATGGTAAGAAAATAGATCAAAAATATTACCGAGGTATGATCGGATCTCTACTTTACCTAACTGCAAGTAGACCTGATATCATGTTTGCTGTTTGTTTATGTGCAAGATATCAATCTGAACCTAAAGAATCACATTTTATTGCTGTTAAAAGAATCTTTAGATATTTAAATGGAACTAAAAATGTAGGAATATGGTATTCTAGAGACTCAACACTTATTTGATTGCTTATTCTGACTCTGATTATGCTGGATGTAAATTAGATAGAAAAAGTACAAGTGGTGCATGCCAATTTTTAGGAGGTAACTTAATCTCTTGGTTTAGCAAGAAGCAAAATTGGTTGCTCTATCCACTGCTGAGGCAGAGTATGTTGCAGCTGGAAGTTGCTGTGCTCAAATCCTTTGGATTAAGCGACAACTTGAAGATTATGGCATCACACTTGATAAAATTCCTATTAGATGTGATAATACTAGTGCAATCAATCTAACTAAGAATCCAATTCAACATTCTAAGAAACTAAACACATAGAAATTAGACATCACTTTATTAGAGAACATGTAGCTAATAATGATATTTGTCTTGATTATGTAAACACTGATGATCAATTGATGATATTTTTACCAAACCTTTGAGTGAGGAGAGATTTTGTTATCTTAGAGGAGAATTAGGAGTTTGTGATCCTTTAGAATGATTTTCTGAAACTCTCAAGGTCAACTATCTAAATTTCGGTAGATTTCTTAAAAATCTTTTACACTGTATAAGGAAATTTATCTAGAAGTTTGATTCATTGATTCCCCAATTATTAAGGAGAAGTTATCTAAATTTTGATGATCAATTTGATTAGTTTCAGACCCTTGAAACTCATTCTCTTTCAATGAAACTATTGTGGAGTCGACACCCTCAATTTTGGAGTCGACACCTTTTTCTTTAGTGCTTTCTGTCTGCTCATTAGAGCCGACTCTGGCTTCTGTAGAGCCGACTCTAATTCGAGCGTTGACTGATTTTTTGTTCGGAGCCGACACCTCACTTTGCGGAAGTTGACTCTAAGTGAAAAATCGTCACTTTATTAAGGCAGAGTCGACACATTAAACGACCCAATCCTTTTTCAATCCCTTTCAAATCCTTCTCTAAAGCATTCCAAACTTTTCCAAACTCTTCAAAATCCTTGATTCCAACCTCCATTGACCTCCAATGGCTCCCAAGAGGCGAGGATCTGTGTTTGGTGCGGCCGTTCCCACTGGGAGACGTTCCGTTCGAAGAACTGAGAGGCAATCGTCTTTTAGCTCTTCGTCTTCCTCTTCTTCTACTCCGGAGGCTTCTCCATCATCCACCCGCATTGACTTGTTGGCCGGGAAGGTTATCACTACAGGAAGGAAGGTAGATTTTAATCTATTTGAATCAGAAGGTTTTTCTATAGGCAGACAAATAAAAGAAATGGGTTGGAAAAGATTTGTTCACTAGATGTTCCGACCTACCCCGCCCTCGTGAAGGAATTCTACAGTGATTTATGTAGAGGGGAAGGAGGTCTTGTAAATTCTGTGCGTGGAACCAAAGTGGTGATCACTACAGAGTCACTAGGAAATCTTCTAGAGGTACCCACTAATGGTTTGACTGCCAATCAGCATGATGACAGAGGTGGAGCCCTGTCTAGGATGCTTGGGAGAGAAGTTTCTGAGTTTGAAGAGGTAATGGCAAATCAACTCAACCTAGAACTCGTATTACTTCATAATATTTGTGGGATAATCTTGTTTCCTAAGATTGGAAGGTTCGAGTATGTCTCGGAGTGAGACGTTCTTCTGATGGATTGTATCATCACTAGTCAACCAGAAAATTTGGCTGTGATGATGATTGTTTATATGGCAAAGGCTGCTACAAAGAAAAGATCTACATTACCATATGGTATCATTCTCACACTGGTATTCAGAAGCCAAGGTGTAAAGATAATGAAGAATGAACTGCAAAGAAATCTCAGATATACTGACTACTATAGCATCTTCACTATTCATAGAATGGGCTTCAGGAAAGTTAATGGCTAGTGGCAAAAGAGATGACAAGAAGCCAGAGTTGAGGAAGCAAGAGATAAGGATATCCCTGGACCGTCTACTGCTGGACCATCAGTTGCTGGACCATCTGGTGCTGGACCGAGCACTTCTTCACCCCCTTAGGCGGCATCGGGTTTGTTGGCTGAGTCAGCAGGTTTCTCAGAGAGGCAGCTTGATCAGCTCAGGGCCTTATTGACTGAGCATGATTCAGAGATGAGAAATGAGATGAGGGAGCTCTCTACTAAGCTTGACATGATTGCATCTTCATTGGACAGATCTGTGGATACCCTATCATCTAAGCTTCACAAGATTTTTGAAAGGCTGGAAGGGATGCAGATGGATCTGGAGCTTACCTTGATGCCACTGGACAACTAAGAAGGGATATAGATTTTGCTGTTACTCAGATTGAGGATTGTCTTGAAGGCTTCAAGAAATCACAGAAAGATGAGATTATGGAGTTAATAGGTCATCTGAAGAGAATTGTCTACAAACATACTTGACTGACCTTCTACTTCCTATATTGATGCCTATCCAAGCCAACTCAAGTCAAATCCCAATTAGCTTTAAGTTCCTGTCAAATTAAAATTTAGCTTTTGTGATATTTTGATAGCTTGTACTTAGGACACTTACTGTTTTAGATCTTAATACATGATGTAATGAATGTTTTGATATGATGAAACACTGTTGAATGTTTGATACAATGATGGTTGTTATGAATGAAAGCCTTAGGATATTTACTCTTTTATATCTATTCTTCAATTTGTCTGTATCTGAATATCTCTTTAAAATTCTTTATACAATTGTTTTTCACCTTTTTGTTGATAACAAAAAGGGGGAGAAGAAGAATTGTATATGCATAAGGAGAAAATGAATGAGAGAGAGAGAGAGAATGATAATTTAAATACATTTAATCTAGAAGAAATATGCATAGAAAAAGGGGGAGTTACAATATACAGGGGGAGCATAATTTTTATTTGATACAGTTCATGTTAATCATTATTGATCAATTTTACTTATTTTGAAACTATGGCTTATTCCTTAAATTGAACAAATTTAAAGTCTTGATAAGGTTTACAATGTTTATGAATTCTAATGCATGTACTGAAAGTTTTTGTCATCATCAAAAAGGGGGAGATTGTTGACCCAATTATTAATTTTGATGATAAACAAACTATTTGAGTATAACTCATGAAATTACTAATGATTTTGATTAAATGTTTTAGTTTATAACTTGTTTAAATGATCAAAATCTCGAGAGAAATCAAGTTCGGAACTCAATTCTAATGTCAAGGTAAGATTGCAGACATTAGAGTCGACACCTAGAATCACAGAGTCGACTCCGAAAAACGGCACGGATTAGAGTCGACACCTAAACCTGCAGAGTCGACTCCAGCAGAAAAACAGAAAGATTTTTTCGGGTCTCAAATTAGAGTCGACACCTGAGAGTTAGAGTCGACTCCAGAAGCAAAATGTGTCGACCCAGAAAAGTTAGAGCAGACTCCAAATCGGGCTGTTTGGGGATTTCAAGTTAGAGTCGACCCCAGGAAAGTCAGAGCTGACTCCAGATTGTCAGAAATGACTTTCAGATGTGTCAGAACGTCTCTAAACCTTCTTTTTATTTTAAATCTCAATGGCTATTACCTTATTTGTTCCTAACTTTTCTTCCATTTTGATTCTAACGGATAGTTTTCATCTATTCTTAGTATTGGAAGGATCTATAAAAGCATGATGGATGTGACCGTTTAAAAGAAGAGAAAAACAGAAAAATAGAGAAGAAAAAGAAGAGAAAAATCTGAGAGAAAATCAGAGGAAAAATCAAAAAGGAAAAATCGTACTGATTCTCTGAAAGAAAAGAGAGAAATCCCTAGTCTTCACACTTTCATTTTGAGGAGATTTCTAAGTTTGAAGAAGCAAACGAGCAAGCCCTAGTTCCTGTTCTTCATCTGTTCTTCCGAGCTTCAGAGAATACTCAAGGAAGATCCATTCAAAAGCAAGAAAGAGGAGAAGAATTAAGCCACAGAGATCTACAAATCAGGCTTTTATTTCTATCTCTTTGGTTGAATAGTTAAATTGTCTTATTTGCTCATTTAAGGAGCAGTTATTGTATCAAACATTCTTGTTCTTCTTGTGAACTGAGTCAATCAGGTGATTGAATCAGTTGAGGCAGTTTGCCTTGTGCAAGCAGTTGCTTGTGTGTAAGGTTTTGTGCTGGTGAACCTTGGAAACCAGCTGGGTTCGTTGTGCGCCCGGAAAACAATAAGTTTGAGTTGTGATCTTGTGAAACAACTCTGTATAATCAAGGTTGATTATAGTGTGGACCCAAGAGGTACTTGGGAGTGGACGTAGGTGTAGGTACACCGAACCACTATAAAATTTCTGTGTTTGCAGTGCTTGACTTTTTATCTCTCTCTTCATCTCCTCATTGCATATTCTGTCTTAATTGTTGCATATCTGTGATTTATTTTAAGTTGGGGTTTTACTTCAAAAGTGTTTAAAATTTTTAAAAGACCCAATTCACCCCCCTCTTGGGTTGCTATCTGGGACAACAATTGGTATCAGAGCTAGTGCTCATTTTTCTTGATCTAACAATCAAGAGTTAAAGATCCAAATGGCAGCTCAAGTTGGCTCGACCTTTTCTGAAGGACAATCTACGAATCGTCCTCCTTTATTTAATGGTTCTAATTATTCTTATTGGAAAGCTAGAATGAAAATCTTCATTCAAGCACTTGACTATGATCTATGGAGTATTATAGTCAATGGACCTCACACACCCACTACAAGACTTAATGGCATGAAATTCCTAAACCGAAAACGGAATGGGATGAACATGATAAGAAATTGGCACAACTAAATGCCAAGGCTATGAATGTTTTGTACTGTTCTTTAGATGCAAATGAATTTAATCGTATATCTGTTTGCATATCTGCTAAAGAAATTTGGGATAAATTAGAGGTTACCCATGAGGGAACCAATCAGGTAAAGGAATCCAAGATTAACATGCTTGTTCATAAATATGAATTGTTCAAAATGGATGCATGTGAATCTATTTCTGATATGTTTACAAGATTTACTGACATTTAATGGTTTAAAAAGTCTTGGTAAATCTTATGATAACTCTGATCTTGTGAGAAAGGTGTTGCGTTCTTTGCCTAGGACATGGGAAGCTAAAGTCACTGCAATACAAGAGGCAAAAGATCTGAGCACTCTACCTCTAGAAGAACTTTTGGGATCCTTGATGACTCATGAGCTTCAAGTCAAGCAACATGTTAATGAGGATGAGTCAAAGAAGAAAAGGACTATGGCTCTCAAAATTTCAGAATGTAAGGAAGAATCTGATGAATCTGAAGATGACAGTGATGATGAGGACATGGCACTCATCACAAGAAATTCAAGAGATTCATGAAGAAGAAGAAATTTGAAAAGAAAAAGCCCTCTGTTAGAAAGATGAGGACAAAGGAAAAGAAAAGGAAATAATCTGCTTTGAATGCAAGAAACGGGACATTTCAAATCTGAATGTCCACAACTCAAAAAGGCCCCCTGGAGATTCAAAAAGAAGGCAATGATGGCTACCTGGAGTGATTCGGAAAGCTCAAGTTCCGAAGAAGATGAAAAGAAAGAAATAGCCAATCTTTGCTTCATGGCGGACAATGATGAGGTGAGTCCAAGTTTTCTAGATGATTTACATTTGAAGAATTGCATAGTGCTTTTATGAACTAATTGATGATTATGCAAATCTAAGCTCAAAGAATAAAGATTTGAAGAATCAAATGCAAAATCTATCTTTAGAAAATGAAAAGCATATTGTAGAAAATGAATTTCTAAAGAAAGAAAATAAAAATTTGAAAAATGAAGTTGATAGGCTTAAACCCATTGTTGACAAATTTACTTTAAGCTCTATCAAACTAAATATGATTTTGGATAATCAAAAGGCTATTTTTGATAAAGCCGGATTAGGATATAATCCACTTAAAAAGCAAAAATCTTGAAAAATATTTGTACATGCTGAAAAATCATCAAATATTACTTGTTTTAAATGTGGAAACAAAGGACATAAATCTTATATGTGTAAAACTCCACATGATAAAAGAAAGATGATTTGGGTTCCTAAAGGAACAATATTCATTGCTTCTAACCATGAAGGACCCAAGAAAGCTTGGGTACCTAAAATTAAGAGATGAATATTTTGCAGGAGTGTCTTGCAGCATCGATTGAAAAGAAAATGGTATCTTGATAGTGGTTGCTCAAGACATATGACGGGTGACAAAGATCAATTCATCACCCTTGAGACGAAAAGAGGTGGAGTAGTTACTTTTGGTGATAATGGTCAAGGCCATATCATGGGCATTGGTAAGATTCAAATTACTCCATCTACCTATGTTGATAATGTATTATATGTTAATGGATTAAAGCATAACTTGATTAGTATTAGCCAGCTGTGTGATAAAGGTTTCAAAGTTTCTTTTGAAGCTTCTATTTGCACAGTCACTAATCCCATTGATAGTAGCATTATTCTTGTTGAAAACGTTATGGCAATGTATACTTAATTGATCTGAATAACTTATCCTCAAGTAATCATTGCTTAGTTGCAGACAATGCTAAAATGAATGAGATTGGATGGCTATGGCATCGTAGATTAGGTCATGCTAGCACACACTTAATTTCAAAATTGCTGAAAATGAATTTAGTTAAAGGTATTCCTAACTTAGATTTTGAAAATAATCGAATCTGTGATGCATGTCAATTTGGTAAACAAACAAGAAGTTCTTTCAAATCTAAGAACGTTGTTTCAACTACTAGGCCCCTGGAGCTACTACACATGGACCTCTTTGGACCTACTAGAACCACTAGTCTAGGAGGAAAGAAGTATGGTCTTGTGATAGTAGATGATTACTCTAGATTCACTTGGGTAATGTTTTTGGCTCATAAAGATGAGACTTTCTCAATATTCCTGAAATTTTTCAAGAAAGTCACAAATGAGAAAAACACTACCATAGTATCTCTAAGAAGTGATCACGGACTGAATTTGAAAATCACTTATTTGAAAATTCTGTTTTGAAAAAGGAATACATCATAATTTTTCTGCACCTAGAACACCTTAGCAAAATGGAGTTGTAGAGAGAAAAAATAGGACTCTAGAAGACATGGCCCGTACCATGCTATGTAAAAGCAAACTCCCTAAATATTTTTGGGCGGAAGCTATTAACACAGCATGTTACATCCTAAATAGAGCCCTAATTAGACCTATCCTTAAGAAAACACCCTATGAACTATGGCATGATAGAAAACCCAACTTAGGCTACTTTCATGCATTTGGTTGTAGATGCTTCATCCATAACAATGGTAAAGATAATCTTGGAAAGTTTGACGCTAAATCTGATGAAGGCATTTTTTTAGGATATTCAACCTCTAGTAAAGCTTATAGAGTATTCAATAAGAAGAGTCTAGTTGTAGAAGAATCCATTCATGTAGTCTTTGATGAGTCTTTAGCATCAAGTTCGGGAAAGATTGATGATGAGGAAGATACAAGTTTACTTGAAAGAGTATTGAAAAATTAGATGTATCTTCAGAACATGATCAAGTAGCAAAAGATGATTTACCTTTGGCTGATGTTATTGATACTGCTCATAATGATATAGATCTGCCTAGAGATTGGAGATATGCTCATGATCATCCAAGGGATTTGATCATAGGTGACCCATCTCAAGGAGTAAGAACTAGATCATCCATGAGAAATATTAATAATCATCTTGCATTTGTATCTCAAATAGAACCTGAAACCATAGAAGAAGCTGAAAAAGATAGCAATTGGATGTTAGCTATGCAAGAAGAGTTAAACCAATTCACTAGGAATAAGGTATGGACCCTGGTAGACAGACCTAGAGACCACCCTATAATAGGAACTAAATGGGTTTTTAGAAATAAATTAGATGAAAATGGCATAGTCATTAGGAATAAAGCTAGGCTAGTTGCAAAAGGATATAATCAGGAAGAAGGAATAGATTTTGATGAAACTTTTGCTCCTGTAGCTAGATTAGAAGCCATTAGACTATTGCTTGCATTTGCATGTCATATGAATTTCAATTTATTTCAAATGGATGTTAAAAGTGCGTTTTTAAATGGTTTTATAAATGAGGAAGTCTATGTTGAACAACCTCCTGGTTTTGAAGATCATGAATTTTCAAACCATGTTTTTAAATTACACAAAGCACTTTATGGTTTAAAACAAGCACCTAGAGCTTGGTATGATAGATTGAGTAAATTTTTGATTGAAAATGGATTTACAAGAGGAAATGTTGACAAAACCTTGTTTTTAAAAAGAAAAGAAATGGATCTATTGGTTGTACAAATTTACGTTGATGATATTATCTTTGGTGCTACTAACAATCTCTTTGCCAAGAATTCGCTAAGTTAATGCAGGGAGAATTCGAGATGAGTATGATGGGAGAACTTAACTTCTTCCTTGGACTACAAATTAGACAAGAGAAAGCTGGAATTTTCATTAACCAAGCAAAGTACACGAAGGAAATACTTAAGAAGTTTGATATGGAATCTACTAAACCTCTTGGCACGCCAATGAGCCCTTCATGCAAGCTGGACAAAGATGAAGATGGTAAGAAAATAGATCAAAACATTACCGAGGTATGATCGGATCTCTACTTTACCTAACTGCAAGTAGACCTGATATCATGTTTGCTGTTTGTTTATGTGCAAGATATCAATCTGAACCTAAAGAATCACATTTTATTGCTGTTAAAAGAATCTTTAGATATTTAAATGGAACTAAAAATGTAGGAATATGGTATTCTAGAGACTCAACACTTAATTTGATTGCTTATTCTGACTCTGATTATGCTGGATAAATTAGATAGAAAAAGTACAAGTGGTGCATGCCAATTTTTAGGAGGTAACTTAATCTCTTGGTTTAGCAAGAAGCAAAATTCGGTTGCTCTATCCACTACTGAGGCAGAGTATGTTGCAGCTGGAAGTTGCTGTGCTCAAATCCTTTGGATTAAGCGACAACTTGAAGATTATGGCATCACACTTGATAAAATTCCTATTAGATGTGATAATACTAGTGCAATCAATCTAACTAAGAATCCAATTCAACATTCTAGAACTAAACACATAGAAATTAGACATCACTTTATTAGAGAACATGTAGCTAATAATGATATTTGTCTTGATTATGTGAACACTGATGATCAATTGGCTGATATTTTTACCAAACCTTTGAGTGAGGAGAGATTTTGTTATCTTAGAGGAGAATTAGGAGTTTGTGATCCTTTAGAATGATTTTCTGAAACTCTCAAGGACAACTATCTAAATTTCGTAGATTTCTTGAAAATCTTTTACACTTATAAGGAAATTTATCTAGAAGTTTGATTCATTGATTCCAATTATTAAGGAGAAGTTATCTAAATTTTGATGATCAATTTGATTAGTTTCAGACCCTTGAAACTTATTTTTTCACTGAAACTATTGTGGAGTCGACACCCTCAATTTTGGAGTCGACACCTTTTTCTTTAGTGCTTTCTGTCTGCTCATTAGAGCCGACTCCGGCTTCTGTAGAGCCGACTCTAATTCGAGCGTTGACTGATTTTTTGTTCGGAGCCGACACCTCACTTTGCGGGAGTCGACTCTAAGTGAAAAATCGTCACTTTATTAGGGCAGAGTCGACACATCAAACGACCCAATCCTTTTTCAATCCCTTTCAAATCCTTCTCCAAAGCATTTCCAAACTCTTCAAAATCCTTGATTCCAACCTCCATTGACCTCCAATGGCTCCCAAGAGGCGAGGATCTGTTTTTGGTGCGGCCATTCCCACTGGGAGACGTTCGTTCAAAGAACTGAGAGGCAATCATCTTCTAGCTCTTCGTCTTCCTCTTCTTCTACTCGGAGGCTTCTCCATCATCCACCCGCATTGACTTGTTGGCCGGAAAGGTTATCACTACAGGAAGGAAGGTAGATTTTAATCTATTTGAATCGGAAGGTTTTTCTATAGGGAGACAAATAAAAGAAATGGGTTGGAAAAGATTTGTTCACTAGATGTTCCGACCTACCCCGCCCTCGTGAAGGAATTCTACAGTGATTTATGTAGAGGGGAAGGAGGTCTTGTAAGTTCTGTGCGTGGAACCAAAGTGGTGATCACTACAAGTCACTAGGAAATCTTCTGGAGATACCCACTATTGGTTTGACTGCCAATCAGCATGATGACAGAGGTGGAGCCCTGTCTAGGATGCTTGGGAGAGAAGTTTCTGAGTTTGAAGAGGTAATGGCAAATCAACTCAACCTGGAACTCAGATTACTTCATAATATTTGTGGGAAATCTTTTTCCTAAGATTGGAAGGTTTGAGTATGTCTCGGAGCGAGACGTTCTTCTGATGGATTGTATCATCACTGGTCAACCAGTAAATTTGGCCGGGATGATGATTGGTTATATGGCAGAGGCTGCTACAAAGAAAAGATCTACATTGCCATATGGTATGGTTCTCACACTGGTATTCAGAAGCCAAGGTGTAAAGATAATGGAGAATGAACTGCAAGAAATCTCAGATATACTGACTACTATAGCATCTCCACTATTCATAGAATGGGCTTCAGGAAAGTTAATGGCCAGTGGCAAAGGAGAGGACAAGAAGCCAGAGTTGAGGAAGCCAGAGATGAGGATGTCTGGACCATCTACTGCTGGACCATCAGTTGCTGGACCGAGCACTTCTTCACCCCCTCAGACGGCATCGGGTTTGTTGGCTGAGTCAGCAGGTTTTTCAGAGAGGCAGCTTGATCAGCTTAGGGCCTTATTGACTGAGCATGATTCAGAGATGAGAAATGAGATGAGGCAGCTCTCTACTAAGCTTGACATGATTATCTTCATTGGACAGATCTGTGGATACCATATCATCTGAGCTTCACAAGATTTTTGAAAGGCTGGAAGGGATCGCAGATGGATCTAGAGCTTACCTTGATGCCACTGGACAACTAAGAAGGGATATATTTTGCTGTTACTCAGATTGAGGATTGTCTTGAAGGCTTCAAGAAATCACAGAAAGATGAGATTATGGAGTTAATAGGTCATCTGAAGAGAATTGTCTACAAACATACTTGATTGACCTTCTACTTCTATATTGATGCCTATCCAAGCCAACTCAAGTCAAATCCCAATTAGCCTTTAAGTTCCTGTCAAATTAAAATTTAGCTTTTGTGATATTTTGATAGCTTGTACTTAGGACACTTACTGTTTTAGATCTTAATACATAATGTAATGAATGTTTTGATATGATGAAACACTGTTTGAATGTTTGATACAATGATGGTTGTGAATGAAAGCCTTAGGATATTTACTCTTTTATATCTATTCTTCAATTTGTCTGTATCTGAATATCTCTTAAAATTCTTTATACAATTATTTTTCACCTTTTTGTTGATAACAAAAAGGGGGAGAAAAGAAGAATTGTATATGCATAAGGGAGAAAATGAATGAGAGAGAGAATGAGAATTTAAATACATTTAATCTAGAAGAAATATGCATAGAAAAAGGGGGAGTTACAATATGCAGGGGAGCATAATTTTTATTTGATACAGTTCATGTTAATCATTATTGATCATTTTACTTATTTTGAAACTATGGCTTATTCCTTAAATTGAACAAATTTAAAGTCTTGATAAGGTTTACAATGTTTATGAATTCTAATGCATATACTCAAAGTTTTTGTCATCATAAAAAAGGGGGAGATTGTTGACCCAATTATTAATTTTGATGATAACAAAACTATTTGAGTATAACTCATGAAATTACTAATGATTTTGATTAATGTTTTAGTTTATAACTTGTTTAAATGATCAAAATCTCGAGAGAATCAAGTTCGGAACTCAATTCTAATGTCAAGGTAAGATTGCAGACATTAGAGTCGACACCTAGAATCACAGAGTCGACTCCAAAAAACGGCACGGATTAGAGTTGACACTTGGAACCTGCAGAATCAACTCCAGCAGAAAAATAAAAAGATGATTTTTGGGTCACAAATTAGAGTCGACACCTGAGAAGTTAGAGTCAACTCCAAAGCAAAATGTGTCGACCCCAGAAAAGTTAGAGCAGACTCCAAATCAGGCTGTTTGGGATTTCAAGTTAGAGTCGACCCCAGGAAAGTCAGAGCGACTCCAGATTGTCAGAAACGACTTTCAGATGTGTCAGAACGTCTCTAAACCTTCTTTTTATTTTAAATCTCAACGGCTATTACCTTATTTGTTCCTAACTTTTCTTCCATTTTGATTCTAACGGATAGTTTTCATCTATTCTTAGTATTGGAAGGATCTATAAAAGCATGATGGATGTGACCGTTTAAAAGAAGAGAAAAACAAGAAAAATAGAAAAAAAGAAGAGAAAAATCCGAAAGAAAATCAGAGAAAAAAATCAAAAAGGAAAAATCGTACTGATTCTCTGAAAGAAAAGAGAAATTCATAGTCTTCACACTTTCATTTTGAGGAGATTTCTAAGTTCGAAGAAGCAAACGAGCAAGCCCTAGTTCCTGTTCTTCATCTGTTCTTCTGAGCTTCAAGAGAATACTCAAGGAAGATCCATTCAAAAGCAAGAAAGAGGAGAAGAATCAAGCCACAGAGATCTACAAATCATGCTTTTATTTCTATCTCTTTGGTTGAATAGTTAAATTGTCTTATTTGCTCATTTAAGGAGCAGTTATTGTATCAAACATTCTTGTTCTTCTTGTGAACTGAGTCAATTAGGTGATTGAATCAGTTGAGGCAGTTTGCCTTGTGCAAGCAGTTGCTTGTGTGTAAGGTTTTGTGCTGGTGAACCTTGGAAACCAGCTGGGTTCGTTGTGCGCCCGGAAAAAACAAGTTTGAGTTGTGATTTGTGAAATAACTCTGTGTAATCAAGGTTGATTATAGTGTGGACCCAAAAGGTACTTGGGAGTGGATGTAGGTGTAGGTACACTGAACCACTATAAAATTTCTGTGTTGCAGTGCTTGACTTTTTATCTCTTCCTCTTCATCTACTCATTGCATATTCTGTCTTATTGTTACATATCTGTGATTTATTTTAAGTTGGGGTTTTACTTAAAAAGTTTTAAAATTTTTAAAAGACCCAATTCACCCCTCCCTCTTGAGTTGCTATCTGGGACAATAGGGAACATATTTGGCAAGCGTCGTAATGATCGCCCATGCCCTATAAGCCTGCAGCAACCATCCAAATCAAGTGGCCTCTACTTTGACGGGACTTGGCCCACCAACCGGCTGTAGCCACCTACTACTGACGGGACATGGCCTACAGCTCTAAAAAGTCACAAGGAGGCAAGCCCCACTATGTTGCTCCTATCATTAATGCTCTGACAGGTGGTTACACCTCAAGTCTCACAGACTCCAAGCATCAATAAAATGGGTAAGAGAGACCCCCGACCAAGTAAGCCAAACTAGGTCAACAACTCTTTCATGCTCATATGCACACAGAGAGCACCTCTCTAAGCCTCTAATTCAAGCTTCCTTAAGCTCACGGTTGTTGCCCAGAGCACTAACTTGAGTATTGGAGGGTCCTCGTCGAAATCTTCGGTTCTTAAAACTTTTTTTAGGCTTCCAAATGAGAGAAGCTTGCCAAAAGATCTTGGGCTCGCTGAAGAAGGCGATTGGATGCTCGTGGACGTTCAAGGAGGGTGATCTGGTTACAACAGATTAGCGCGCTATGTATGGGGACAGAGCACGGATCGTCAGCGATGCTAGCTTGCAGATCCTCATATCCCTTAGATCAAAATGATAGATCAAAATAGATGGTGATAACAAGAGCCTAAGTATCTTCCACCAGTCATGCTTGGGGGGGGGGGGCACCCTCAACGAGTCGAGCAACAGAAGGCCAGCTCTCTGCTCCAACATCATTACCACTCAGTCCACTTAGGTGGATCAGCTCGCCATCCTCACCCTTCAAATCTAAGCATTGATAGCAGCTGTCCATAAGCTGCTAGAGCGATACTCTATGGCCCCACGACAGCAAACAGGAGCTTCGGCTCTCCCTTCAGTTGCTGCCCAGCCAGCCATCTTTCATCCCGTGAAAGATCTCCTCAGCAAGAAACTCACCACCATCAAGCTCACCAGCAAGAGCATCTACAAGCTCATTAGCAAGAGTAACAAGAGCATCTACAAGCTCATTAGCAAGAGCAAGCTCAAGCTCATCAACAAGAGCACTATCAAGCTCACCAACAAACACCACAATCATGAAGCCCCTCAAGTGAGGATGCTGGCACCTCCTCTCCAATCAACGTGACTCCCTGGGGGCAGGTTGCCAACATGCTGAAGCATTCAAATCAAGGAGACAAATTCACCCAAAAGCATTTCATAAATGAGCTCTAGGCATGCTACTACACCATCCAATCTCTTCATGCAATGAAGATGGACCTCCTAACTCCATGATGAATGCCTCCAACAGGTTGCTTGGGTAGGACTTCTAGCGAGCCACCCTGGTAAGACCTCCAGTCTTCTTACATTATGAAAATCAACTCCTCAGCTCAAAATGCACCCAAGCATAGTCCCAACATCCTCGGGTCACCCTCCGAGGTTCAAACGCACCTAAGTATGGTCCCAGCACCCTCGGATCACCCTCCGAGGTTCAAAGGCTCTCGAGCATGGTCCCTGTTGACCCAATTATTGATTTTGATGATTAATAAAAGACATGAGTATATTCATTTTGTTTCTAATAGATTTAACAAGTGTTTCAGGGATTAAAAATGTTTGATCAATCAAAAGGATAAAGAAACATGTTTTGAATCAATGTTTAAAAGAAATTTTCAAAGTTCAGAGCCTGGAGTCGACACCCAAATAGTCAGGAGCCGACCCCAAGGCGTATCAGAAGTTTCTGGATTTTGGCACGGTCTGGAGTCGACACCCAAGGTTTCGGAGCCGACTCCAACCTGAGATACAGAGAAGTGCATTCTGTTTCAGTTTCTGGAGCCGACACCTAGAATTCGGAGCCGACACCTAAGATTTCGGGAGCCGACACCTGAGTTTCTGGAGCCGACTCTAACCTGAGAACAGAGAGCGTATTTTATGGACTTTTCTGGAGCCGACACTTACAGTTTTCCGGAGCCGACTCCTGAAAGCGACGAGCCGACACTTACCTTTCTCGGAGCCGACTCCCCAACAACTTTTTCTTTACTATTTTTGAACACCCGACTTGGAGCCGACACCTGAAAAGTTGGAGCCGACTCCAACCTGTCAGGAACGGATTTTTATCTGTCAGAACGTACTTCAACGGTAAGATTTCTTTTCACCTAACCTCTAACGGCTATTTTCTTTGTGTGTAGAAGAATCCAAACATCTCCAACGGCTATATTTACCTAAAACTTGGATTAAGAGATCTATAAAAAGGGGAAACGTCCGTTTGAAAAGAGAAGAAAAATAGAAAAAAAAAAAAAGAGAGAGAAATCAAAGAGAAATCTTGAATCCACATCTCAAGAGAGTTCAAGAGAAATCCAAGGATTCAAGTTCAAAATCAAGGATTTTCCAAGTGAAGAAAAAGAAAGCAAAAGCCCTGATTTTCCCAACTTCTCAACTGCAATCTTTGTGAAGAATCTGAGCTGAGGCCTGATTCAACATTTCAAAGGAGAAGAGGAAGAAGAAAAGAAGAAAAGCTCACATCAAATTCGCTTCAAACAGGCTTTTCTTACTTTGTTTATTAATTGCTTATTTGCTCATTTAAGGAGCTTTCTTGTTGTAAACTTATTTTTGTTTTGCTAATTCAATCAGGGGGATTGAATTAGTGGAGGTAGTATACCTCGGTACAAGCTAAGGATAGCTTGGGTTGGGTTTTGTGCTGGTGAGCCCGAAAAACCAGCTGGGTTCGTTGTAATCCCGGGGGAAACAACAAGTTTTGAGTTGTGAGCTTGTAAAACAACTCGGCTGTAATCAAGTAGATTATAGTGTGGACCCAAGTGATACTTGGGAGTGGACGTAGGTGTTGGATACACCGAACCACTATAAAATCCTTGTGTTTGCCGTGTTTTGACTCTCTCACTCTATCTCTTTATTTGTGCTTAATATTTATCCTGCACTTAATCTCATTTATTCCAAAGCACATAGTTTTTAAAAGATTAAATTTTTTAAGAACCCAATTCACCCCCCCTCTTGGGTTGCCATCTGGGCCAACAATTGGTATCAGAGCAAGTGCTCATTGTTTATTTGATCACACGATCAAGAGCTAAAGATCCAAATGGCAGCTCAAGCTGGATCTTCATTTGCTGAAGGTCATTCTACTAATAGACCTCCTTTGTTTAATGGTTCAAATTATTCTTATTGGAAAGCTAGAATGAAAATTTTTATTCAAGCTTTAGATTATGAACTTTGGAGTGTAATCACTAATGGACCAAGCACACCCACACACTTGGTAGATGGTTCAATAGTTCCTAAACCCGAAAGGGATTGGAATGAGAACGATAGGAAAATGGCTCAGCTCAATGCAAAAGCCATGAATGTTTTATATTGTGCTTTAGATGCTAATGAGTTCAATAGAATTTCTACATGTATTTCCGCAAAAGAAATTTGGGATAGATTAGAAGTTACCCATGAGGGTACTAATCAAGTTAAAGAATCTAAAATCAATATTCTAGTGCACAAGTATGAATTGTTTAGCATGGAACAAAATGAAACCATCACATGCATGTACACTAGATTTACTGATATTGTAAATGGTTTAAAAAGTCTTGGCAAGACCTACACTAACTCTGAATTGGTTCGTAAAATTCTTAGGTCTCTTCCAAGGACATGGGAAGCAAAGGTAACTGCAATCCAAGAAGCCAAGGACCTCAACACCTTACCTTTGGAGGAGCTACTTGGATCATTGATGACCCATGAACTGACCATGAAGCAACATCAAGAGGAGGAAGTCAAAAAGAAGAAAACAATTGCCCTTAAAGCTGCAGAAAAGGAGATAAGCAGCAGTGAGGAAGAAGAGGAAGATGATGAGACAGCTCTCCTTGCTAGAAAATTTAAGAAATTTATGCAAAGAAGGAGACCCTTCCATAAGAAAAGATATGGAACAAAAATGGAAGGAGAAAAAAAAAGAGAAGGACAAGGACAAAGAAAAAGAGAAAGACCCCCTCATATGTTATGAATGTAAGAAACCGGGGCACTTTAGATATGATTGTCCTCAACTGAAAAAGGGGCACAAGAAGAAGAAAAAGGCATATGTTGCAACATGGAGTGAAAGTGATGAATCCTCATCCGAGGAGGAACAAAAGGAAGTTGCAAACATTTGCTTTATGGCAAACGACGACAATGAGGTAAGTTCTGAAACACCTTGTGATGATTTTACTTTTGAAGAATTATATGATGCATTTAATGAATTAGTTAGTGATTTTAAAGTTTTGAAAAAGAAGAACAAAAATCTTTAAAAAATGATAATTTAAATCTTGCCAAAGAGAAGGATAAACTAACTCATGAAGTTGAAAAACTAAAATCTGAAAATGAAAATTTGCTAAAAGATAAAGAGTTAATTTCTAATGAAAATGTTAATTTAAAGAAAGAAGTTGATAAATATAAAATATAGTTGATAAATTTACATATAGCTCTGAAAAACTTAATTTGCTATTGAGTAATCAAAGAGCTGTATTTGATAAGGCTGGATTAGGTTATAGACCTAATAAGAAACAAAAGTATGTTAAAAACTTTTTAGAAAAGAACAGGATAAGAATGATTTTTCATGTTATTGCTGTAACAAGAAAGGACATAAAGCCTATGAATGCAATCTTAGAAAACTTAATAAGAATTTAAGTATTAAAGGAAAGAAAATATGGGTTCCGAAAGGAACAATCTTTGTTGCTACTAACCATGAAGGACCCAAGAAAGCTTGGGTACCTAAACAGAAAGTTTGATTACCTTGCAGGAGTGTCTTGCGGCCAAAAGATCAAAACGAAAGTGGTATCTTGATAGCGGCTGCTCAAGGCACATGACGGGTGACAAGGAGCAATTCATCACCCTTGAAGATAAAAGAGGAGGAGTTGTCACATTTGGAGACAATGGTAAAGGCCAAATTATGGGATTTGGTAAAATTCAGATAACTCCCTTTACTTTTATAGAAAATGTTTTATATGTAGATGGCTTAAAGCATAATTTAATTAGTATTAGCCAATTGTGATAAAGGTTTCAAAGTTTCATTTGAAGCTTCTATCTGCACTGTTTCTAATCCCATTGACAATAGCATTGTATTTATTGGTAATAGAAATGGCAATGTATACTTAATTGATTTAGACAATTTGTCTACTAGTAATCATTGCTTAGTAGCTAACAATGCTAATGCTAATGAGATTGGATGGTTATGGCATCGTAGATTAGGTCATGCAAGCACACACCTAATTTCAAAATTAATTAAAATGGATTTAGTTAAAGGATCTTCCAAAGCTAGATTTTGAAAATAACAGAATTTGTGATGCATGTCAATTAGGAAACAAACTAGAAACTCTTTCAAATCAAAAAATGTAGTTTCCACTTCTAGGCCATTAGAGCTACTTCATATGGACCTTTTTGGACCTACTAGAACCACTAGTCTAGGAGGAAAGAAATATGGTCTTGTGATAGTAGATGATTATTCTAGATACACTTGGGTATTGTTTCTGGCTCATAAGGATGAGACTTTCTCAATATTTCTGAAATTTTTCAAGAAAGTCACTAATGAGAAAAACAACACCATAGTGTCTCTTAGAAGTGATCATGGCACAGAATTTGAAAATCACTTATTTAAAATTTCTGCACAGAACATGGCATTCATCATAATTTTTCTGCACCTAGGACACCACAACAAAATGGAGTTGTAGAAAGAAAAATAGGACTTTAGAAGACATGGCCCGTACCATGCTATGTGAAAGCAACTCCAAAGTACTTCTGGGCGGAAGCTATAAACACGGCATGTTACATTCTTAATAGAGCCTAATTAGGCCAATCCTTAAGAAAACACCTTATGAATTATGGAATAATAGAAAACCAAAGATAGGTTATTTTCATGTATTTGGCTGTAAATGTTTTATTCATAATAATGGAAAAGATAATCTTGAAAAATTTGATGCAAAATCTGATGGCATATTCTTAGGATATTCAACAACTAGTAAAGCCTATAGAGTATTTAACAAGAAAAACCTTAATTGTAGAAGAATCTATTCATGTAGTTTTTGATGAGTCTTTAGCATCAAGTTCAGAAAAATTTGATGATGAGGAAGATACAAATATACTAGAAAGAGATATTGAAAAATTAAATATAGATGTATCTTCAGATCATGAACAAGAAGCTAAAGATGATGATTCACCTAGGATTGATGATATTGATACTAATCATAATGAAGTAGATCTTCCTAGAGATTGGAGATATGCCTATGGTCATCCAAAGGAATTGATTATTGGTGATCCATCTCAAGGAGTAAGAACTAGGTCATCTATGAGGAATATCAATAATCATCTTGCATTTGTATCTCAAATTGAACCTAAAACTATTGAAGAAGCTGAAAAAGATAGTAATTGGATGCTAGCTATGCAAGAAGAATTAAATCAATTCACTAGGAATAATGTATGGTCCTTAGTTGATAGACCTAAAGGTCATTCAGTTATAGGATCTAAATGGGTATTTAGAAATAAATTGGATGAAAATGGCATAGTAATTAGAAATAAAGCTAGATTAGTTGCAAAAGGATATAATCAAGAAGAAGGAATTGATTTTGATGAAACTTTTGCACCTGTAGCTAGATTAGAAGCAATTAGATTACTACTTGCATTTGCATGTCATATGAACATAAATTTATTTCAAATGGATGTTAAAAGTGCATTTTTAAATGGTTTTATAAATGAGGAAGTATTTGTGGAACAACCACCTGGTTTTGAAGATCATGAATTTCAAATCATGTTTTTAAATTGCACAAAGCACTATATGGTTTAAAACAAGCACCTAGAGCTTGGTATGATAGGTTAAGCAAATTTCTGATTGAAAATGATTTTACTAGAGGAAATGTAGACAAAACCTTATTTTTGAAAAGGAAAGACAAAGATTTATTAGTAGTACAAATATATGTAGATGATATTGTATTCGGTGCTACTAAATCTCTTGTGTCAAGAATTTGCTAAGTTAATGCAGGGTGAATTCGAAATGAGCATGATGGGAGAACTCAACTTCTTCCTAGGACTTCAAATCAAGCAAAGCAAAGAGGGATTTTCATCAACCAAACAAAGTACACAAAGGAACTTCTCAAGAAGTTTGGAATGGAATCAATCAAACCCCTTGGAACACCTATGAGTCCTTCATGCAAATTAGACAAAGATGAAGATGGTAAGAAGGTAGATCAAAAATACTATAGAGGTATGATCGGATCTCTACTTTACTTAACAGCAAGTAGACCAGATATCATGTTTGCTGTTTGTCTATGTGCTAGATTTCAATCAGAACCTAAAGAATCTCACTTAATTGCTGTGAAAAGAATTTTAAGATATCTAAGTGGAACTAAAAATGTAGGATTATGGTATTCTAGAGACTCAACACTAAACTTAATTGCATATTCTGACTCTGACTATGCTGGATGTAAACTAGATAGAAAAAGTACAAGTGGTGCATGTCAATTCTTAGGAAGTAACTTAATCTCTTGGTTTAGCAAAAAGCAAAATTCGGTTGCATTATCTACTGCTGAAGCAGAATATGTTGCAGCTGAAGTTGCTGTGCTCAAATCCTTTGGATTAAGCGACAACTTGAAGATTATGGCATAACACTTGATAAAACTCCTATTAGATGTGATAATACAAGTGCAATCAATTTAACTAAGAATCCAATCCAACATTCAAGAACTAAACACATTGAAATTAGATATCATTTTATAAGAGAACATGTAGCTAACAATGAAATTTGCCTTGATTATGTTAATACTGAAGAACAATTAGCTGACATATTTACAAAACCTTGAGTGAAGAGAGATTTTGTTATCTTAGAGGTGAATTTTGATCCTTTGGAATGATTTTGAAACCCTAAGGAATGATATCTAGATTCTATCAATTTCTTGAGATTCCTTTCATAATTTTAAGGACAATTTATCTAGTCATTTGAGCAATTTGATTCTCACATTCCAAAGATTTTTTTAAAAATTTATTGATTTTATTTTGACAAGTTTCGGCTGTTTGAAACTCATTTATTTTTCTCTGAAACTGTCAGTGGAGTCGACACCTCAATTTGAGGAGTCGACACCTCTTCTGTGTCGCTCTCGGTCCTTGACCTTGGAGCCGACACCCGCTTAAGTGGAGCCGACTCCAGTTCGGGCGCTAACTGTGTTAGCGACTTGGAGTCGACACCCGACTTTGCGGAGTCGACACCTGGTGGTCCCAAATTGACTTTATTAGGGCAGAGTCGACACCTTCATTTCTATCTTCTCCAAACCCTTTCCAAATCTTCTCCAAACCCTCTCAAAACCTTCCAAGCCAAATACTCCCCAAATCAACATTCCCTAAGATTTCTATGGCACCTAAGCGTAGGGGATCGGTCTTTGATGCTCCGTTGCTACGAGGAAGCGTACGGCTAGGCGTCCCGTCCGTGAACCCACTCCGAGTGATGATTCTTCTTCACACCATCAGATAATCCTGGCCCTCATCTCACAGGTAGATACTCTAGCTGGGCGAGTTATTACCATGGGTAGAAAAGTTGATTTTGATTTCTTTGATGCCGAGGTTTTGACATTGGAAGACAAATTAAAGAACTCGGTTGGGATAAAGTCTGCTCTTTGGATGTTCCTACTTATCCAGCCTTGTTAAAGAATTTTATCTGAATTTATCTAGAGGAGATGGTGGGATTGTTAGTTCTGTAGAGGAAAGAGAATTCATCTTACTTTCCAAATTTTAGGAAATCTGTTAAGTATTCCTGTCACTGATTTGTTGCAAATATTCATAGTGAGAGATCAGCTGCTTTGTCAAGGATGTTAGGAAGAAAATAACTGAATTTGAAGAGGTTAAGAAAAACCAATTGCCACTTGAGCTTAGACTATTACATAACATTGCAGTAGGATTCTATTTCCCAAGACTGGCCGTTTTGAGTATGTCTCAGAGCGAGACATTGTTGTTATGGATAGTATCTTGACGGGTCAGCCTATAAATCTTGCTGGGATGATGATATGGTATATGGCTGAGGCTGGGGCAAGAAGAGATCTTCACTACCTTATGGGATGATCTTAACCTTGGTTTTTAGAGTCAAGGGTATTTCTGAAAATGAGCCTTCAAAGAACCTAAGGCACACTGACTACTATAGCTTAGCCACTGTGCACAGGATGGGATTTGTAAAAGTGATGGTAAATGGGAGAGAAAAGGTCATACTGGAGACAGGGTTGCTGAGACTAATGTGCCTGGCCCTTCTGAGGCAGGACCATCTGTGAGACACAGCTCACCAGAGCCCAGTCAGGATGTACCTCCAGCTCCACCAGTTCCTTCTGCTTTTGATCAGTCATCTGTTGGTTTTTCAGATATTCAGTTAGAACAGCTTAGAGGTATTTTTGCTACTCACAAGGAAGAGATGAAATCTGAGTTAGATAGCCAGTTCATGAACTTGAGAGAGACTCTCTATTCTTTGGATGAAAGAGTTAGAATAATTGAATCTACACTTGGAGCCTCCACTGAATCCTTAAAGAATGATCTCAAGAACATTTTTGAAGAACTTAAAGATATTGGTGGAGACTTAGAGACTTATTCCAAATGCAATGCTGAGCTTCAGGATAAGATTACACTGCATGTACATTTGTTGATGAAAGACTGAAGGCTTTTGTCAAGACTCAGAGTGAAGGAATGGCAAGAATAGTAGAAGAACTTGCAAAGACATTAGAACTAATTTTTGATTATCTTGTAATAAAGTTTCTTTGATGTTATTAAAAGCTAATGTTTAGTTCAGTTTGATGTTGATTTACTGTTCCGATGTAATGAAGTTTAGTTTGAAGTTTTAATGCAATGAAGTTTCTTTTTGCAAAATAATGTAATGTTCGACTTTTTGATGTAATGAACTTATTTGATACTTAATGAATGTCATTTGATCTTTGAAGTAACTATCAATTTTGTCATTTCACTTGAAACTTTTGATTTTTGTTGATTACAAAAAAGGGGGAGAAGTAAAAGTATTTGATAATAGTATATGCATTGAAAGTAAAAAAAAGGGGAGAAGTATAAAATAAGAAGTATTTAGCTTTTGTATATGCATTGGATCAAATAAGCTTAATTTATTGGTATCTAATTAATTGCACATAAGGAGAAGCAATTAATTTTCAATTCTATATGCATTGAAAGGATGAATAGATGTTACAATAGATATAATTGTTTAATTGGTATCAAACATTAAAAGTTTAATGTTAAAAGGAAAGAACAGATGTTAAATTGAGTATCATAGGGGGAGCTACCTCATTCAGGGGGAGCTTACCTGTGAGGAATAAATATTTGAGAAATTTGAAGTGAAAATCTTATTGTTTACTCATGCATATACTCAATGTTTTTATAATCATCAAAAAGGGGAGATTGTTGACCCAATTATTGATTTTGATGATTAATAAAAGACATGAGTATATTCATTTTGTTTCTAATTGATTTAACAAGTGTTTCAGGGATTTAAAATGTTTGATCAATCAAAAGGATAAAGAAACATGTTTTGAATCAATGTTTTAAAAGAAATTTTCAAAGTTCAGAGCCTGGAGTCGACACCCAAATGGTAAGGAGCCGACCCCAAGGCGTATTAGAAAGTTTCTGATTTTGGCACGGTCCGGAGTCGACACCCAAGGTTTCGGAGCCGACTCCAACCTGAGATACAGAGAAGTGCATTCTGTTTCAGTTTCTGGAGCCAACACCTAGAATTCGGGAGCCGAAACCAAGATTTCGAGAGCCGACACCTGAGTTTCTGGAGCCGACTCTAACCTGAGAACAAGAGCGTATTTTATGGACCATTCTAGAGCCGACACTTACATTTTTTCGGAGCCGACTCCCAAAAGCGACGAGCCGATGCTTACCTTTTTTGGAGCCACTCCCCAACAACTTTTTCTTACTATTTTTGAACACCCGACTTGGAGCCAACACCTAAAAGTTGGAGCCGACACCTGAAAAGTTGGAGTGACTCCAACCTATCAGGAATTTTTTTATCTGTCAGAACGTACTTCAACGGTAAGATTTCTTTTCACCTAACCTCTAACGGCTATTTTCTTTGTGTGCAGAAGAATCCAAACATCTCCAATGGCTATATTTCCCACCTAAAACCTGGATTGAGAGTTCTATAAAAAGGGGAAACCGTCCGGTTAAAAGAGATAAAAAATAAAAAGAAAAAAAAAAAAAGAGAAAGAAATTTTCAAGAGAAATCTCCACGTCTATCTTCTGAAGAGAGATTCAAGAGAAATCCAAGTGATTCAAGTTCAAAATCGAAGGATTTTCAAGTGAAGAAAAAGAAAGCAAAAGCCCTGATTTTCCCAACTTCTCAACTGCAATCTTTGTGAAGAATCTGAGCTGAGGCCTGATTCAGCATTTCAAAGGAGAAGAGAAAAGAAGAAAAGAAGAAAAGCTCACATCAAATTCGCTTCAAACAGGCTTTTCTAAATCTTTGTTTACTTATATTGCTTATTTGCTCATTTAAGGAGCTTTGCATTGTTGTAAACCTTAAATTAATTTGGTATTTACTAATTCAATCAGGGGGATTGAATTAGTTGAGGTAGTTTACCTCGAACAAGCTAGATTAGCTTGGGTTTGGGTTTTGTGCTGGTGAGCCCGGAAAACCAGTTGGGTTCGTTGTAATCCCGGGGAAACAATAAGTTTTGAGTTGTAAGCTTGTAAAACAACTCGGCTGTAATCAAGTAGATTATAGTGTAGACCCAAGAGATACTTGGGAGTGACGTAGGTGTTGGATACACCGAACCACTATAAAATCCTTGTGTTTGCCGTGTTTTGACTCTCTCACTCTATCTCTTTATTTGTGCTAATATTTATCCTGCACTTAATCTTATATATTCCAAAGCACATAGTTTTTAAAAGGTTAAATTTTTAAGAACCAAATTCACCCCCCCCCTCTTGGGTTGCCATCTGAGCCAACAGTCCCAATACCCTTGGGTCACCCTTCGAGGTTCAAAAGGTTCTCAACTTTGCCTTAATGGCTTCAGTACAGCCTTAACAACATTATTACAGCCCCAACGGCTTCGTTTCATCCTTAGCGGCTTCAACTCTGCCTCAGCGGCTAATGGTTAACTGGGTAAGACCTTCACTCAAATCATGCACTTGCAACAGATGGCAACAAATCACCCTCAGCAAGCCAATTAGAAGACTCAACTAGCTCATAGTCAGGAGAGGTCAACTCCTGACTCACAGTTGACGGACATCCACTTCTAGACCCCTCTTCGAGAGAGGATTACTGGCTGCCCTCAGCCAGTCAAAGGTAATCAACTTACCTCCAACGTTACTTAAAGTATTTTGAGCAGGCAAATGCACAGCTTCAGAGAGTATGCAGATGTCCATACAAGGTAGACAAAAATTATCCAAAGCAATGCAAAAGAAAAAGATCTCTCCACTCAGAAGGAATTAGAGCCAAAGCTAGCATGAAAACATAAGTGCGAAGATAAAGAATTCTACACTCCTTTCGCTTGGTGGATGCAAAGCATATGGTCGCACAAGCTCAGGAGTATGGGGGGCATCTGATGGGGCTAGTGAACCCCCATAGGCTACAATGATCGCACTTGGGTTGGACCCCCCTGTCGGCCTTGGCCGGTCAGCCCCGACCTAAGTCGAGCTTGGCCTTTCCAAGACAGCCCCAAGGTGGCCCCGACTCTAAGTCAGCCCCGGCCTTCCCAAGGCCCCTGGCTCCAAGGCGGCCCCGACTCTAAGGCGGTCTCTACTCCAAGGAGGTCCTGGCTAGGGGTGCAACTTGGGCTCATGAACTCGGGTTTCCCTCAACCCTAACCCTAACCCTATTTGTAAAACCTCAACCCTAACCCTATTTTTAAAAATCTGGTTCGGGTTGAGTTTCGGGTTGGAATTCGGGTTGATGAGAAAAAAAAAATAAAATGCTTTTTTCAAAGTAAATAAACACTGAATTATGGATCCCAAAGATGAAAAATAAAATCCCTTGCCTAATGCATAAGCTGGACTCGGGGCTTTAACATTGTATTTAAAAAAATCTTAACTGAAACAAAGAAGAGGAGGAGGTGCCGTAAACAAAGAAGAGGAGGAAGTGGGAAGTGAAATGAAATGTGTGGATGGTCCGCCTTTATGTTTGTCCTTTTTCTCACCTACGACCGATGGCCTTGCCCTCCTCGCCCTCAAGTTGACATCTCGTCGACCTGATTGGTGCCTTCAATGCCCCCAAAAATCTGGTGCCGATAATCTACCCTTATTTAGGTAACCCTCGGGTTCAGATTGCGGTCAACCCTAACCCGGGTCAATTGCAAATTGGGCCGGGTTAAACCCGGGTCTTTCGGGTTCGGGTTGGGCAAATATGAGTTTAAACACTGCTATAAATCGGGTTTGACGGGCCGGGTTCGGGTTGAACCCGACCCAAGTTGCACCCCTAGTCCTGGCCCCAAGGTGGCCTCGGCTCCAAGGTGGGTCCCGGCCCCAAGTCAGCCCCGGCTCTAAGTCGGCCCTGGCCTTCCCAAGGTGGCCCGACTCTAAGTTGACCCTGGCCCCAGGGCAGTCCTGGCTCCAAGGCAGTCCCGACCCCAAGGCTGCCCCGTCTTCAAGGCGGTCTCAGCTCCAACGTCGATCCCAGTACCAGCTCCAAGCTGGCCTTGCCTATCCTCGATGACCTCAGCTCCAAGGCGGTCTCAGTCTTCAAACTCGGCCCCAGCCTCCCAAGGAGGCCTCAGCCTCAGCAACCGACCCTAGCAAGCCATCTTCTGACCGACCCCATCGTCGACCTCCTTCAATCGACCCCAGTGTCGGCTTCTTCCAACTGACTCCAGCGTCGGCCCCTTCCAACCGACTCCAACGTTGGTCTCATCGACTCCCCAATCAGCCCCAGTACTGATTCAGGACCAATTCATGCAAGTAAATTTTATATGATTAATGATTGTAGTTGATTAATCTTCTGAAGTAATAGCCTAAGAGGGATTCAAAAAAACTCATAGTAATTTCGCACGTGAAACAGTTCCATAGAAAAGTAAAGAAGAAAGACCGCCAACTAAGAAGCCCCGGTAGGGCTTGCTCTTCCATAATAAAGCTACTAGCAGATTAGAGAGGGTGTACCTGGCAAGATGAAAAGATCGAGATGCTGAAGGGATCGCTTTGCCTGGTGGATGCGTCCTGAATGACCAAGCTCCGAGCTCATGGATCTGCGGCTAAGTATCCGCTGACCTGATGGCGATCACCTTGAATCATGGATTCGTGATTACTGAGGGACCTGCAAGAACACCATCCAAGGGTTAAAGAACAAGAGAGAAAAGTTAGATTAGAGGTAAAGAGGCAAGGAAGAAGTAGAGAAGGAGGGGCAGCCAAGAGGCTCTTGGGCGTCCACTAGAGAAAAACAAGGGCGGCGGCCAGAGCTTCTCCTGAAGACTGGAATGTTGGCACGCACAGGAGAACGGAATTAAGAGCACCAGAGAACTAAATAATAAAACTCACAATAACTCAAAACTGGATTGATTGATCAATAATTCAAAGATGCATAATTTATACAAGAGGGTCTCTTTTATAGAGCAAGAGACTTAGGGCCCAAATAAATACAGATATGGAAAGAAAAGAGGCGCCCACTTTCTTTCTAAAGTATGTATTAGATTATATGAAAAAAAAAACTTCATGCCATACAAATCCCTTTCAAAAAAGGCAATTTATGGGCAATAAAGGGCATCCCTTTGCTGCTTCTTTGGGCTGAAATTCTTCCAAATAGGGTTGCATGATTTGGGGGATTGAGGCTTATCTTATTGACCTGCTTGCTTTTCTAGGTGGCGTATGGAATGCTTGTGCTGGAGGTTGGCAGGTGTGTGGTTGGCATATGACTTCTTATGTAGGTGTGGCGCCAACTTGAATTTAGCAGCTCTATTTTATTTGATGGCCTTGTCTTCTGCTCTAATACTGGTCTCCTCTTGTAAGCTGAATGAACTTAATACAATACCAACTGGATTGGACACATATAAGACCAACTGGACTGGATAGGACTCAAATTGACCCAAGCTCATAATGAGCTGACTCAATATGACCCAAACCCTAATAATGAGTACCAACTCAAAAGACAGGACTCAAATGCCGAAACAAAAATAAAATTGGACCCAAATTAAAATAAACTAAACCTAGTTTCCAACTGAATCAAACCCTACAAACCTAATTAGATATCCACAGAGGATTAAGAATCCACTGCCTGATCCTGGTGCCCGCACCAATTCTTCCAGGGTGGGAAGAACTCGACCCTCGAGTATGGATCGTTCTGGCTTTGGTATCTCTCTAGTAGGTCTGGGTCGAAGCACTACAAGTCCTCTCGAGTAATTCATGAATCGTCAGATTCAGGGCGATCCTGCCATCAGACCAGGTAGCATTGATAACCGCGGTTCCGGGTATAATGGCTTGATCGTCTAGGATACGCTCGATCCGCTCTCTCACTCAGAAAAAATTGGTGGTGGACACTCTTGGGTAGGTTCACTCATGAAAGAAGGGTTAGGTCCAAAGTACTCACTAGGAATCACTGCTAGTTCCCTATACTCTACTAGGTCTGCAATATTGAAGGTTGAGCTAATGCCCTAATCCGAGGGCAGATCTAGCACATAGGCATTGGGTCCTACCTTCTCTATTACTTTAAAGGGGCCAGCTCTGCGAGCGTGAAGTTTCTTAACGTTCCTAGCGGGAACCGTTCAGGCCTAAGCCTAACCATGACAAATCTCCTACACGAACTCTTTGGCTCTTCTTCGGGAGTTAGTCAGTCTTTTATAAGTTTCATTACTTAGATTTATTTTATGGCTAATGTCCTTATGTAAGTCTCTGATATGCTGTGCAAATGCTTGTGCGGACTCTGAGACTCATGTGTGGAGGGTAAAGGAATTAAATCAAGTGGATGATTAGGCTTATACCCATGGACTATCTCAAATGGACTCTTTCTCGTAGATATGTTCACTGAGCTATTGTAGACGAACTCTGCACGATGTAGCAATAGATCCCACATCCTAGGTGTTCGCCTACCACCTAAGAAGGTTTCCTAGACTATGGTTCACCACTTCAGTTTGTCCATCCGTTTGGGGGTGAAAGGCCATAGAAAAATTAAGTTTGGTCCTAACAGATGTCATAGCATTTTTCAAAAGTAGCTGGTGAACCTAACATCCCATCAGAAATAATGGTCTTGGGTAGGCCATGGAGCTTGACCACACTGTCTAAAAAAAGTCGGGCTACCCTAGATACGTCAAAGGTTTGTGAACAAGGGATGAAGTGTGCCATCTTAGAGAACCTATCGACCACTACAAAGATGGAGTCATGCTTCTTCTAGGTCTTAGGTAATCCTACAATGAAGTCCATACTGAGGTCTTGCCAAGGACGATCAGGCACTGACAAAGGAATATATAGACCGGTGTTTTACTTCTGCTGTTTTGCAATGGCACAAGTTCGACATTGGACTACTATCAGGGCAATGAGCCTTTTAAATCCTGGCTAGTAAAATTGGTCCTCTATTGCTAGGATAGTCTTATCTCTTCCAAAATGACCAGCTAATCCCCCAGCGTGCGTTTCTAGACTAGGAACTCTCTACGTGACATTCTAGGGATACAAAGTCTATTGCCCCTAAAAAGGTAACCATCTGGATGGTATAATCCCACGGTACTGGATGGTCCTAGCCGAAGGGTCTTATGAATTTCACCAAAGTCAGGGCAAGTCTCATACTCATCTTTTATCTGGTTGAACCTTTTAACTTTGGTGCTAACAATACTCAACAATAAAGACTTACGGCTTAGGGTGCCTGCTACCTTATTTTCTACCTCAGCATGGTGTTTCAGAACAAAAGTGTATGCCTGAATGTATTCAACCCATTTTCCATGCCTAGAATTGAGCTTCTTTTGGGAGTTCAGAAATTGGAGTGCCTCATGATCAGAAAATAAAACAAACTCCTGTGGCAGCAAGTAATGTCTCTAATACTTAAGGGCCTGTACTACCGCATAGAATTCCTTATCATAGGTGAATATTTAAGTTTAGATTCATTTAGTTTTTCACTAAAGAAAGCTACGGATGATTTTCTTAGCTTAACACTCCACCTATCCCTACTCCCGACGCGTTGCCCGCAACCTCAAACACCTTAGAAAAGTCTGAAGTCTAAGTACGGGTGCATGAGTCATCCTATCCTTAAGCTCTAGGAAGGCCTTATTAGCTGACTTAGTCTACTCGAAATTACCCTTCCTAATACAATCAGTGATGGGTGCGATGATGGTGCTAAATCCCCTAATGAATCTCCTATAAAAGGTTGCTAGGCCATAGAAGCTGCGGACATCGTGGACATTCATGGGTACTGGCCACTCTACAATTGACCTAACCTTTTCAGAATCTACTGAGATACCTTCTGGATTACTACAAAACCTAAAAGATAACCCTATGTATCATGAAATCACACTTCTTAAGGTTTGCATAAAGGCTATTCTCTCTAAGGGTCTGATAGATTAATCTGAGATGGTTAAGAGGGTCTCTTTGGTCTTGCTATAAATTAATATATCGTCAAAATAGACCACTAAGAATTTTTTCATGTACTCTTTTAGGACCCGGATCATGATTCTCATGAATGTACTGGGTGCGTTTGAAAGCCCAAAAGGCATCACGATCCATTCAAATAGACCATCTCTAGTCTAAATGTAGTCTTTCACTCATCCCCTCTAATTCTAACCTGATGGTAACCACTCTTAAGGCCTATCTTGGAAAAGATGGTGGCACCCGCCATCATGTCTAACATGTCATCTAATGGGATAGAAAACCTATATTTGATAGTAATTTTGTTGATGGCCATACTATCCATGCACATTCTCCAGGTACCATCTTTCTTAGGGGTTAAGAGTGCAGGAACTGCACAAGGGCTTAAGCTCTCCCTAATGAATCCTTTCCTAAGTAATTCATCCACTTGTTTATGTAGTTCTTGATGCTCAGTGGGGTTCATCCTATAATGGAGAAGGTTTGGGAGGGTAGATCATGGGATTAGGTCAATGGCGTGTTGGATGTCTCTCAAGGGTGGTAACTGATCAGGCAACTCTTCAGGAAGACATCCTTAAATTCCTCTAGGGTCTCAATTACTTCTGGGGGTTGTTCCTTTGGACTAATTTATGGATCTCTTTAGTGGTCAAAATCCAAACAGAGTTACCCTCAGTGATGTCATTTTTTAATTCCTTAGCTTTAATCAGATTAACTCTTGGCTTGCTATCCTTAAGGCTACTAGATCCTTTCTTGATTGGGTCCCTAGGTGGAACTGATGTATTACATACTTGTTTCCATTGTGTTTAAAAGAGCAGATGTTGGGTCAACCAAACAAGGTGGCATCATAATCGTAAAGCCAAGGTCGACCTAATATAATACTACTAACACCCATAGGAATTACATCGCACTCGATCTTTTCTTCATAATTTTACAATTTGGTTAGTATTTGGCATCTAGACTTGATTGGGATAGAGGTGGAATCTACCCACGAGACCTTATAGGGACTAGGATGAGGAACTGTGATCAATCCTAATGATTTAACTGTATTGCAGAAATGACATTGATACAACTCTCACTATCAACTATTATCTTGAGCACCTTATCCCCTATCTTAACAAAAGTCTGTAGGATGTTAGTCCTACGCCAATCTTTCTAGTCCTTAGTTTGAGTCTGGGTCAAGATACATCTAACCACTCCTAGTAGATCTTCAGAATCAAATGTTTCCTCCTCTCCATCGTACTCATCTATCAGATGGGTATCAGCCTCATAGACCTCTCCCTCAGGCTCAACTAGGGGCTCGGATTCAGTCTCAGGTAACTCATCTATATGAAGGGATCTGACTGGGCACTGGTGATCATATGTCCTGTCTAAAGCATTTGATCTAGGGGTTGGGATTTCTCTGGACCTCTACAGATTTGCTCTTATTCTCTCTCTGGGGTATAGGGGTACTATTTTGGGTTGACTCAACTCGGTTTGGCTTGTACTGGGTCGGCTAGTGTTGGGTTGACTCGGGTAAGTCTGGCGGGGGTCTGAGTACTAGGTAGGTCTGAATGACTATGATAGGCCTGGCTAGATCCTGGATATGGGCTAGGGCTCTTGGTAGCCTCTGATCTATGATAGGGTGGCCCTCTCTGAAAATGGGCTTCTTCTAGGATGCCTAACCTAGTTTTGACTTGATCGAACCTAGACCCTAATCTAGCCTCAGATTGCTTGATGTCTTAGTTCATTCGGGCTAGTTGTTCAGTGACGATCCTTAAGTGATCCTCAATATTTTGATTAGCCATAGGTTCAGCCTGTAATGGAGATGGTGACGGGTGAAAAGATGCTCCTGATCTAGTGCACATGCAAGCACAATCAAGCACACAAGACTCAGACTGACTCGGACTATGGTACGCTAGACCTAGTCATCCAGAGTAAAGGATTTGGCTTAATGCAAGCCAATCTAATAGTAACTCTTCAATTGGCCAGTTGGGACAGGTGGAAGGAGGGGAGGCTCCCCGCAAATTAGGTGCCTAATTAGAATAACCCTAATACTCTGCTTAAGTCATTTGACATTCGACCTCCCTTCTAGATGCCAATTTTAGAGCACACGCCAGATTGATTTGTACTAGTCTCCTCCAATACACTAGACCGACTGTTGGTGTCCCTAGCTCTCTAGGACAAATGTCAATTAAGTTGCTACTCAGTTTTGAGATTGCATGGGCAAAGGAAGGGGTCTCAATCCCTCCCTTATCTGACATCAATGAGAGCCCTTAAGAGTAATTTAATGCAGATGAATGACATGCAAAACACAAACCCTAATCCATAAATCTATAAATAGAAATAAATCTCAATTTTTTTTCAAGATCAAATTAAATTCTAAAAAAAAAAAATTTTAAATTATAACAAATCCAGAAAAATAAATTTAATAATTTTTTGATATGTATGCA
Source organism: Calamus simplicifolius (assembly GCA_900491605.1). Classification (NCBI taxonomy): domain Eukaryota; kingdom Viridiplantae; phylum Streptophyta; class Magnoliopsida; order Arecales; family Arecaceae; genus Calamus; species Calamus simplicifolius. The sequence continues at coordinate 93,525 of UESW01001339.1, read as the reverse complement.
GGCAAAAATAATTCAATTAACAAAATTTTAGGAATTTTTATATTTCAGGCATGCAATTAATTCATAGATCGAATTAAATTCTCAAAAAATAATAAAAAATACTTTAAATTATAACGAATCCAAAGAACTAAATTTTGTAATTTTCTAATATGTATGAATGTAGAAATAATTTAATTAACAGATAATATATTGATAATAACGTGAATTAAAAATCAAGCCCTAACCATGCTTGATACCAAACTAATGCAGAACCGATTTGCATGCAAGTAAATTTAATATGATTAATGATTGTAGTTGATTAGTCTCCCAAAGTAATAGCCTAAGAGGGATTCAAAAAAAACTCACAGTAACTTCGTACGCGAAACAGTTCACAAAAAAATAAAGAAGAAAGACCGCCGAGGCTAAGAAGCCCCGGTAGGGCTTGCTCTCCCACAATAAAGCTACTAGCAGATTAGAGAAAATATACCTGACAGAATGAGAAGATTGAGATGTTGAAGGGGTCGCTCTGCTTGGCGAATGTGCCCTGGATGACCAAGCCCCGAGCCCATGGATCTGCGGCTAAGTATCCGCTGATCTGGATGGCGATCACCTTGAATCCTGGATTCGTGATTACTGAGAGACCTGCAAGAACACCATCCAAGGGTTAAAGAACAAGAGAAAAAGTTAGATTAGAGGCAAAGAGACAAGAAAGAAGTGGAGAAGGAGGGGCAGCCAAGAGGCTCTTGGGCGTCCACTAGAGGAAAACAAGGGCGGCGGCCAGGGCTTCTCCTGGAGACTGGGATGTTGGCACGGATAGGAGAATGGAATCAAGAGCACAGAGAATCAAATAACAAAACTCACAATAACTCAAAACTGAATTGATTGATTAATAATTCAAAGATGCATAATTCATATAAGAGGGTCTCTTTTATAGAGCAAGAGACTTAGGGCCCAAGTCAATACAGATATAGAAAGAAAAGAGGCGCCCACTTTCTTTCTAAAGTATGTATTAGATTATATGAAAAAAAAACTTCATGCCATACAAATCCCTTTCAAAAAAGGATAATTATGGGAATAAAGGGCATCCCTTTGCTGCTTCTTTGGGCTAAAATTCTTCCTAATAGGGTTGCATAATTTGAGGGATTGAGGCTTATCTTGTTGACTTGCTTGCTCTGCTAAGTGGCATGTGGAATGCTTGTGCTGGAGGATGGCAGGTGTGTGGCCGGCATGTGACTTCTTATGTAGGTGTGGCGCCAACTTGAATTTAGCAGTTGCTCTGTTTGACTGTGATGGCCTTATCTTTTGCTCAATACTGGTGTCTCCTCTTAAGTTGAATGAACTTAATACAATACCAACTGGACTGGACACATATAAGACCAACTAGACTGGACTAGACTCAAATTGACCCAAGCTCATAATGAGCTGACTCAATATGACCCAAACCCTAATAATGAGTATCAACTCAAAAGACAGGACTCAAATGCCCAAATAAAAATAAAATTGGACCCAAATTAAAATAAACTAAACCTAGTTTTCAACTGAATCAAACCCTACAAACCTAATTAGATATCCACAGAGGATTAAGATTCCTTTGCCTGATCCTGGTGCTTGCACCAAATACCAACTCCAGCGTCGATCTCACCGACTCCATGGTTGACTCTAGTACCGACTCCAGCATCAACCTGACTAACCCCAGCGTCGGCCACCAGCAACCGACCCTAGTGCTAGTGGCCCCCACGTGGCCAGTTATCGCTTGTGACCGCCACGTGGCCACACCTACTGCTTGCAGCCCCAACATGCCTGGCTCCACCACTGTCTGCATAAGACAATAGGCGTGCAATGTGGGAAACATATCTGGCAAGTGCTGTAACGGCCGCCCACGCCCTCCAAGCCTGTAGCAACCATTCAAATCAAATGGCCACCCACTCTGGTGGGACTTGGCCCACCAACTAGTTGCAGCCATCCACTACTGATGGGACATGGCCTGCAGCTCTACAAGTCACTAGGAGGCAAGCCCCACTATGCTACCTCTATCATCAATGCTCTGATAGGTGGTTATACCTCAAGTCTCATAAACTCCAAGCATCAATAAAATGGGTAAGAGTGACCCTCGACATGTATGCCAAACTAGGCCAACAACTCTTTCACACTCATATGCACACAGAGAGCACCTCTCTAAGCCTCTAATTCGAGCTTGCTCAAGCTCATGGCTATTGCCCAAAGCATTAACTTGAGCATCGAAGGATCCTTGTTGGAATCTTTGGTTTTCAAAACTTTTTGCAGGCTTCCGAATGAGAGAAGCTCGCCGAAAAATTTTGGGCTCGCTGGAGAAAGCGATCGTATGCTCGCGGACATTCAAGGAGGATGATATGGCTACAACAGAGATAATGAAGCCTAATCCTCATGGAGAACCGCTCAATAGGAAGAAGTATGTGAGGGATTTAAATAGGGATGGGAGTGAGGTTGGGGCAATTTTTTGAAAATTCATCATGCTTGAGGATGGAGGAAAGGATTGATGTAACCACTCTAAACCCATCCCTAAATCTATCCTTGAAACAAGGTTATTTTCTTCAAATATAGAATTACCTTTCTATCCTTATTAAATAGGCGTTTCTCAAGTATACCTCCACTTACCCTTTAGCCTTTTTTTTTAGATTTATTATTTACTTTAGATTATATTGTATTTAATTATATATAGGATAATAGGTGCAATTATATAAATTTGAGCCTTCTATTTTACATTAAATGTTGGGTTTATGTTCTTAAATTTAGAACTTTTTATTTATTTTAAAGATCCATTGGCTTATAATAAATTTTAGATTTTAAATAGTTTTCTAAACAATACAATTAAGTTCCAAAATTGGCAATCAATATCGGGAAAAAAAGGAAATTAGGGATTTTTTTTGATGAATGAGGAATGATAGGATTAGAGATGACGAGAAATATACCCTCTACTCTAAATCCATTCCATTGCCATTCCTATCCTTTTCTCTGCTTTTAATTCTCTAAAATTAGCTAGTAAACAACCATTCTCCTAACCCTTCCTCCATCTAATGTCCATGCGGCTGTAAGAACTATAAAGAGCCACTGTTTAACCTCTTTACAAGGTATAAGTGTTTACGGTGCATCTCTAAAGTTGATTTTGATTTTTATTTTATTTTCTCTAGAGAAGAAAAGCAGGATGATAAAATTTTGTACTTTTAGAACTATTGTTATATTTACTTATGGCTTCGAAAGCTACTCATATGCTTTTGATTCCTTTGTTTTTCATTTTTTTTTCTAAGTACTTGTTTGATATTTTCCTTAATTTTTTTTTCTAAAATTCATTTTCTTGAAAAAAATTACAGAAAAAAATTAAAATAAATATATTATTTAACTTTTTTTTAAAAAAATAAAAGATTATTATGTTTTCATAAAAACATTGTTATAGGATACACGAGAACATAAAAGGTCCCAAAAATGAGTCAAAGATCCTCTCTATTTGGCGACCAGCCTGGACGTCTGATACAATCCTCACGTTTGTCCATGCACATTGCATGCATGCTGTCCAAGGGATGGCATGGCACTTGTCCAATCGCAGAAGGAAAAGTCTTTGTACATTATTCTCGGTGCAGCAAGTTCTATGTGGACTGCACCGCCTCTCCTGATTGGTCCACGTGGATCCTACGTGGCTGACGATGCGGAACGGTATGGCTCTGCTACGATGTTACATTCTGATCGTGACGGCCATTAAAAGTACTTTTTCTTTATTTTAAAATTGCTGTGCAGACAAAAATGCCCTTTCCCTCCAGCCTACTTCTACCGCCATTTTTTCTTGGATTTCATCTGTGCAAGAAAAACTCTTTCTTCCCCCTTGCTATGGCTTTCGAATGCTAAGGAATCAGTCCAAGGTTTGAGCAAGATCCTGAGCCCTCGCTCTGGCTTTCGGATGCTAAGGAATCAGTCCAAGGTTTGAGCAAGATCCTGAGCCCTCGCTCTGAGGAGTCCGGTCAGAAGAAAACTTCTGGAGAAAATGTCATCCGCAACATGAAGTAAAAAGTCCTTGGTTTCCACTTCTTTGTAAAGCTCCTTTATTACACTAATTTTTTTATCGTTAGAGGAAGTTAATGTGTGACCAAACCATTTAATGCACAGGTAACTTCCTTAGACCAAAATAGTTATAACATTCTGAGAGTCATAACTGTTTAGAGTTTACTGTTTTGTAGCACGAATGTCATACTCTTTTAACTATGATGTTATACCTTATGAAATGGTATCGTCAGAGTGTTTCGGCCTATATTCTTCGTTATTTCCTGTCCATATAACTCTAGTGTCGTCATAAAAGCTACGATACCCCAGATTTACTGTTAAGACACTGTAGTTACAAGCATACGACACCCGTGCTTATAACTGACCATGGAGAGAACATGGGAATGGATATAAAAAAGAGGAGAAGAGGGGGGAGCGACTCCCCAGTTTAAACCTTAAGAGTCCCAGAACGGGTGTCGTCGCCTTAAAGCTAGGGTGTCGTCAGATGAGAGCTGGGGTATCGTAAGAGCCTAAGTCGGGGATGTCGTAGGTCCCCGCCTTTTAACAGTCACAGAACGGGTGTCGTCGCCTTAAAAGTTGGGTGTCATCGCGCATGAGAGCTGTAGTGTCATCATAAAAGCTACAACACCCCAGATTTACTTTTAAGACACCGTAGTTACAAGCCTACGACACCCGTGCTCCAAATGAATGCTGGAGAAAATCATCGCGACATCACAGGAGAAAGTCGAGAGTATTGTGACACCCAAGTTAAAGAAATAAGACACCTCTATTAAACAAATATGACACCCCTGTTATGCTCGGCCAAAAATCCTTCGCGACACCGCAGTTCAAACATCACGACACCCTAGCGACAACGCTACGACACCCATGCTTATAACCTTATGACACTAAGTTGGGGATGTCGTTGGTCCCCACCTTAACAGTCCCCGCACGGGTGTCGTCATGCTAAAGCTAGGATATCGTCGGATGAGAGCTGGGGTGTCGTAACAGCCTAATTCGGGAATGTCATCGGTCCCTGCCTTAACAGTCCCCGCATGGGTGTCATCGGTTAAAGCTAGGGTGTCGTCATGCTAAAGCTGGGATGTCGTAAGAGCCTAAGTCGTCGGTCCCTGCCTTAACAGTCCCAGCACGGGTGTCGTCGCCTTAAAGCTAGGGTGTCGTCACGCTAAAGCTGGGGTGTCGTAAGAGCCTAAGTCGTCAGTCCCCACCTTAACAGTCCCAGCATGGGTGTCATCGCGCTAAAGCTGGGGTATCGTCAGATGAGAAGAACTGGGGTGTCATTAATAGCATGGGTCGGGGATGTCGTCGTTCATGACACCCTAGTTGAAACTTTACGATACCCAGTTGAAACCTTAAGACACTCGTTCACGCTTAGGAGAAAACTTTAAGACATCCTAGGATAAAATCGGTCAAAAAATAGTGATGACATCAAAGCTCCCTTATCCTTCGGTCTCAACGCCACCCTAGTACTAATGCTACAACGCCGCAGTTGAAACCTCACGATACCCTAGTACCAATGCTACGACACCTATGCTTATAACTAACCACGAAGAGAATCCCCGCGACACCCCAGGAGGAATTCGGTCGAAAATCCTTTGCGATACCCCAGTTGAAACCTCACTACACCCTTAGTATAAACTTATGACACCATTATGATAAATTTGAACTAGGAAGAATTTTGACATCACCCTAGTTGTCGTTGCGCCTTAATAGTCCCTGCACGGGTGTCATCGCCTTAAAGCTAGGGTGTCGTCGCTCTAAAGCTGGGGTGTCGTAAGAGCCTAAGTCATCGGTCCCCACTTTAACAGTCTCGGCACGGGTGTCATCACCTTAAAGCTAGGGTGTCATCGCACTAAAGATGGGGTGTCGTAAGAACCTAAGTCGTCGGTCCCCGCCTTAACAGTCCCCGTATGGGTGTCGTCGCCTTAAAGCTAGGGTGTCATCGCGCTAAAGCTGGGGTGTCGTAAGAGCCTAACTCGTCGATCCCCGCCTTAATAGTATCGGCACGGGTGTCGTCGCCTTAAAGGTAGGGTGTCGTCGTGCTAAAGCTGGGGTGTCGTAAGAGCCTAAGTCGTCGGTCCTCGCCTTAACAGTCCCTGCACGGGTGTCATCACCTTAAAGCTAGGGTGTCGTCACTCTAAAGCTGGGGTGTCGTAAGAGCCTAATCGGAGATGTCGTTGCCTTAAAGCTAGGGTGTCGTCCGATGAGAGCTGGGGTATCGTAACAACCTAATTGTGTTGTCATATTTCTTCAAGTGAGGTGTCATATTTTTTTAACCTTGGTGTCCTAATGCTTTGTTAGGATATATTGACAACTAAATCAATGGATATCATTGTTCATGACTGTGTGCCTATATTTCCACAGACGATGCTGAAATTATAGATCGGAAAGAAATCGAGCACACTCCCGGCCGTGCACCTTCACCCATCACTCCAAAAGCAGGGGTTGATACTGTAGTTCCTCAAACTGGAATGGAATTCAATTCAGCAGATGAAGTATATACTTTCTACAATGGATATGCAAAAAGAGTTGGTTTTGGAATCACAACAGTGTGTAGCAGGACCAACAACAACAAACAACTTTGCTTCAAGCACCTGGCGTGTTGGAGGCAAGGAAAATATAGAAAAACAAAGAAGAGCATGAATCATAGGGATACTGGGAAAGTTGATTGCATGGCATCCATAAAAGCAAGACTGAATGCTACAAGTGGTAAGTGGATATTAGTTGAGGTTTCTCTAGAACATAACCATGGGATATCCATAACATCAACTGGTTATCTTCGGTCGTATAGGAGGATCAACACACCAGAAAAGGTAGAGATCAGCAATTTACATACCGTGAATGTTCCGATGACTCATATATACTCTGCCATAGCAAGGAGAAAAGGGGGCAGAAGACAATCAGATTTTACCGAGAAGGATACTCGTAATTTCATTTTTGCGAACGTCAGTCTAAGCTGAAAGAAGGAGATGCTCAGTCGATGGTAATCCATTTCACCGAAATGCAACTCAAAAATCCCAATTTCTTATATACCTTAGACCTCAATGATAATGGTCATCTTAGGTCTGTCTTCTGGATTCATCCAAGGTCAAGATTGACATGCACATACTTCGGTGATGTTCTAAGCTTTGACTCGACCTACTTGACAAATAGATATCAAATACCTTTTTGTCCATTCATCGGGGTCAACCATCATGGACAGTCCACCTTGCTTAGTTGCGCATTGTTGTCTGATGAGAGTACTGAGACATATAAATGGGTTTTTCAGTCATGGCTGGATGCAAATGGTGGTCAAGCACCTATTGCCATAATAATTGACCAAGATAAGGAAATCGAGGCTGCTGTTAAAGAAGATTTTCCTAACACACGACATCGATTTTGTCTTTGGCATATATTGAAGAAGATACCTGAAAAGATTGGCCACATTTGCAAAGAAAATCCCAAATTTATGGTTGATTTCGATGAGACGATATATGATTCATTGACCATACAGTCATTCGAGGAAAGTTGGGCACATGTTATGGAGAAATATAAAGAATGAAAGGCTATAGATTGGTTCAATGTCCTTTACGAATGTCGGGATAAATGGGTCCCAGTTTACCTAAAGGATACATTCTTCACAGGTTTGTATGTCATTGTCTTTGGTTCATGTTCGCGTTCAACGCTTCTTTTTTGACAAAATTATGTACATGGATGTCATCTTCACAAAGGAGCTAGGGCATAAATCACTTCTTCGATGGGTTTATAAATTTGAAGACTACACTAACAGAGTTCATAGGTAAGTATGAAGATTCCTTAGAGAAAAGGTACGAGGCCGAAAATGAGTAAGATAATAGGACATTGCAAATGATTGCTTTACTAAAGACATCATCACCTTTTAAGAGATAAGCTACGGGAAGGTATACAAGGTGCATATTTAAAAAATTTCAGAATGAGATCCTTGAAATGGTTGCATCAAATACTAAATTGATCAAGAAAGCTGATGACTGTTGTGTATATTCTGTAAAGTCGTATGAAAGGATTGAAGTTGATGGAATCGGCAAGGAGATGATCAAAGAATATATCGTGTCATACGATAGAAATATTGAGGATGTCCAATGCCAATGTCGATCCTTTCAGTTTAAGGGTTACCTGTGTAGGCATGCCTTGTTGGTTCTTCATTAAAGCGATGTATTTCGTTTACCAGATAAATACTTCTTGAAGAGATGGTGCAAGGACATGAAATACTAATTCGACGATTTCGACTGCAATACTGAAGGTTGTGATAAAAACACACGAAAATCACGGTACGCAGTGATAATTTTTTATTTGAAATGTCTTAATATATGTTTTCGATAACATTATGTTATTGATTGTAGATATAGTTTGCTAAGTCATCGGATGATGAAGCTCGCAGAGATAGCCTCCATATCTGAAGATGCATTTAATTTAGTGATGGATGGTATAACACCTATATTCAAAATTGCCGTGGATGCTAACTGCGTAGCTAAGCCAAGTACAGAGCTTGTAATTCAAGATCCTCGGCAAAATAGGATAAAAGGTCGCCCAAGAGAGAACAGATTAAAGAGTGAAGTCGAGAAGAAGTCAAAAAGATCAAGGAAAAATCTGATCAAGGCAACCGTTGACGCTCCACCAATGCAAAATGAAGTAAGAGCTGCTTCAAGCAATAGGCAGACTTGTATGTAGTCAATTAACACTGAAGAGGATATGAAAGAATTGTACCACCTTTCGAAACTTTGATGGATGAGTTTGATGCTTATGTATTGAGTCAACTAATACAGTAGAACATATAAAACACGGGTATCTTTTTTAGCCAAATGAAGTGCTCATCTCGTCTGCCAAGAGAATTTGATATTTTACGAATACGCTTGCACTGTTACGACACCCCAGCTCTCGCCTAATGACACCCTCGCTTTAAAGCGATGACACCCCTGTTCTCACGAAAGGACACCAATGGTTTTAGCGCAATGACACCCCAGCTCTGGGCTAACGACACCCTAGCTTTAGCTCCACGACACCGAAAGGCAAAAATCCTATGACATCCCTGTTCTTACGAAAGGATACCAATGGTTTTAGCACGACGACACCCTAGCTCTGGGCTAACGATACCTTAGCTTTAGCTCGATGACACCCGAAAGGCAAAAATCCTATGACACCCCTATTCTCATGAAAGGACACCAATGGTTTTAGCGTGACGACACCCCAGCTCTGGGCTAATGACACCATAGCTTTAGCTCGACGACACCCGAAAGACAAAAATCCTACGACACCCCTATTCTCACGAAAGGACACCAATGGTTTTAGCGCGACGACCCCCAGCTCTGGGCTAACGATACTCTAGCTTTAGCTCGACGACACCCGAAAGGCAAAAATCCTACGACATCCCTATTCTCATGAAAGGACACCAATGGTTTTAGCGCGACGATACCCCAGCTCTGGGCTAACGACACCCTATCTTTAGCTCGACGACATCCGAAAGGAAAAAATCCTACGATACCCCTGTTCTCACGAAAGGACACCAATGGTTTAGCACGACAACACCCCAGCTCTGGGCTAACGACACCCTAGCTTTAGCTCGATGACACCCAAAAGGCAAAATCCTACGACACCCCTGTTCTCAATTTACGATATTCTAGTTTTTAATTTATGACATTATATGAAAACTCAAGAAATTATGAAGTAGAAAAGGCATAAATATGAATAAATCGAGGACAACCATGTTCTCAATATAAAATATTTGCATTTGCATTCAATATGAAACAGTGTTAATATGAATAAATTATATTAAATTTTTAATGAAAAAGAATGAAAAAATTAAGAACATTTGCGACAAGGTCGTTGATCTTTTGGTTGAGGCCCTCTCAATATCGTCGCAGCTAATTGTCGCCGGTATTCTTTACTTCCTTCACCGTGAAATTCATCTTCATATCAGGATTGTCCCGTCGAGCAAGACATTCCATGTATCTCAGACAATATAGGCCGCAATCCAGCAATCCGGCTGGTTGACTTAGGCAATCTGAAATCTCTTTCATCGACCAAGTTATCACCTCCTCCTTATCGCAGTAGATATGGAATATGTGGCTAAGAATTGTATGCCATTTCTTCGCATTGGCCTTGTATCTGCCGTTGTGTTTTAATGAATTCAGGTGCATGAACACCTTTCTTTCCATGTCGACAGCAACAAGATGCCAGTGCGAGTTATTGGAGTTTATTATGGTGAATAGAAACCGGAATTAGGCCTTATCTTCATTGGATACATCGTCAAATATCGAAGACCCTAATGATGTAGCGAGTTCATGAGGAGTTAATGGAGAATTCAGACACATAGCGGCTATGAAAACTGATGCAAAGATGCACTTATGGTATCGGTCCGGATGCTCTGTCCAGTTGCTCATCAAAAACTCCTGGCCAGCATCAATTATCTGCCAATGGAATGTAAACGATTAATATAATTCTAAAATCAACAATTAGAAAAGGTTTCTTGAGATACTTACATCATCTATTATCATATTATTGTTAATGAGATCCCAAAGACCTTTCCTTGTTACAACGCCACCTAACTTATTGGTGTACATGGTCTCATCAGTTAGTCGTTCGCTCAAAAATTTTTTATAATAATTTAGTCATCTTCGACCGTTGTGCTGGGCTTTGATGTGCCCACTGTCTTCGACGACTTTCTAGGACGGGTTGTCTCATAAGAATTTCCTCTGACCTTGGATGCTTTCGCTTCCTCACCTCTTTTTTAACCCTCCTAACAAGAGAAGGCATTCCAACGATTTCTATGTCAACATCATTACCCTTGGGAGCAGGGGTGCCAAGTTTCTTATCGGATTTGGACTCATCTTGGCCCTCCGTAGAATGCCCCTCCCCACTCTTCTCCTCCTCTTTATTTTCAATCCCATGCTCTGTTTTATCGTCTAGGGATTCCCCCTCCAATCTCTTCTCCTCTTGGTCCTCATCCATCTTATTCTCCTCCTCCATCTTATTCTCCTCAGTATTTCCTTTAACAGGCTCGAGAAGACAGTCCAGGAAAAGCCCCTCCTTTGTCTTCCCGTCTCCCTTGTCCTCCTTATTTATTGCATTGCTTTCCTTTCTGAGCATGGAACTGAGGAGGCTCTCAACAATGGACAGCCTATGCCTGAGCTCGTCGAGTTGATCCTTAACGTAGGCCAATTCAATCCTCAACTCAGCACAGCTTTCGCAGCGCTCTGTTGGTTCAGGTGATGCTACTGTCTGTTGACTGAGAAGCCAGCGCTCCTCTGACAGTGGTATAGTAGCTCCTTCCAATTGTAAAGCAAGACGATAAACAAATTAATATTAAGTGAAAATATTAATACATTAAGTGAAAAAATATGATCAGAGCAAGGAAGCAATGTATTAGCTTACCAAGTCATGAGGCTGTATGTTGGCAACCCGAACTGACTGGATCTTCATTTGGTTATCATACCACTTCAACAGCTGGGGTAGTTTATCGGGATATGCTGGTGCTCTCATTGATGTATGCTCGAGGAACGACGCCTGAACATGATAATTTTTGGATATAAAAAATATAATATTAACAAAGAAATTACTAAAGACACTATTTTTACATCTCAATAATCCTTACCACCAGCGTTGTCAAGCATCCGAACAGGGTAGGCTGCCTCCTAACCTTTTGTGCTCTCTTTGAGTGGACCAGCTCCTCGGAACGCAAGCAAGCAGCTACTTCTGGAAGAGCCAGAACAATCAGCTCCTTGAATGCCGAAGCCTAGTCGATCCTATCCAGCTGACTTAAGTCATACAAGTGCTGGATGAGATACTGTGGACATCTCTGATTTGACTTTGGAGCCAAAAACATGGCAAACATGTAGGCGATCCAAAGTCTGATGGTGTCCTCAACATCTTCCTGTACCTTAGATGATCGGAGTCAGAAAATTAACTTCTCCAAACCTTCTTGATGAAGATCTAAACCCTGGCCAAATCGTCTGAACAACCTCCCGTTGAACATTGGCTGGAGGTGTCGATCTTCTTCCCATAGCTGGAAGGCCAAGAATAAGTGCGAGTTCGTCGGCACAGAATAGAACCGGCTTGCCATAGAAAATGAACTCGTCGCCTCCATTGTGATATCTTATGATGTCTGCTAGCAGTTGCCCATCGACTGTAAAAGTCTGCATGTCGACGAAAGCACCAAATGGGGTCCTTCGAATAAGTTTTGTATGCTGTCTGGTAAACCCCATCTTCCAAACCTTCTAAACATATACAACGCGCCTGCAACTATTCTTAAATAGCTGGGAAGCCTTTACTCGGGGGATTGGAATAATTTTCATGTCATCTGAAACAGGGGGTAAAACATACTAGTCAGTTGGGTGCCATTATGTATGAACTAGGGTATCATGACATTTTAAGAGAGGATGTCATAATATCTTAACAAAGGGATATGCATACCTGAAGGAGACGCATCCTCATTCGAATGAAGAACGATGTTCTTGCTCTGTTCTGCCATTTTCTCCTTTTGCTTCTTGTTCACAGTCTTCGTCCACAAACAAAGCACTCATCTCCATGAATGAAGTAGATGGAAGAAAGAACTATGGAAAAAATTTAGAACACCGGTGGCTTCTCGAGCAACAAACGAAGGACCTCTAGGGTTTAGAAATTTTTTTATGCAGACCTCAGAGAAATATAAAAGGACACCAGGAGCGCCACAATCATATCGCCGATACGCAAACCCGTAGGAACCGGCCACATTATGCAACTTTTCTCGAAAAGATGGCATAGCTGAATTACTAGGGTGTCATCGAATTACAACTAGGGTAACGTCAAAATTCCTGCCTAGTTCAAATTTATCATAGTGGTGTTATAAGTTTTTTACCTAGGGTATTGTGAGGTTTCAACTGGGGTGTCGCGAAGGATTTTTAGCCGAAATCCTCCTAGGGTGTCGTGAAGATTCTCTCCATGGTCAGTTATAAGCACAGGTGTCATAGCATTGGTGCTAGGGTCTCATGAGGTTTCAACTGGGGTGTCGCGGAGATTCTCTTCGTGGTCAGTTATAAGCACGGGTGTTGTAGCATTGGTGCTAGGGTTTCGTGAGGTTTCAACTGGGGTATCGCGAAGGATTTTCGGTCAAAATCATCCTGGGGTGTCGCGGAGATTCTCTCCGTGGTTAGTTATAAGCACGGGTGTCGTAGCATTGGTGCTAGGGTATCGTGAGGTTTCAACTAGGGTGTCATGAAGGATTTTCGACCGCATTCCTCCTGAAGTGTCGCGGGGATTCTCTCCGTGGTCAGTTATAAGCACGGGTGTCATAGCATTGGTGCTAGGGTATCGTGAGGTTTCAACTAGGGTATCGCAAAGGATTTTCGGCCGAATTCCTCCTTGGGGTGTCGCGGGATTCTCTCCATGGTCAGTTATAAGCACGGGTGTCGTAGCATTGGTGCTAGGGTATTGTGATGTTTCAACTGGGGTGTTGCAAAAGATTTTTGGCTGAATTCCTCCTGGGGGTCGTGGGGATTCTCTCCATGGTCAGTTATAAGCATGGGTGTCGTAGCATTGGTGCTAGGGTATCGTGAGGTTTCAACTAGGGTGTCGCGAAGGATTTTTGGCCGAATTCCTTCTGGGGTGTCACGGGGATTCTCTCCGTGGTCAGTTATAAGCACGGGTGTCATAGCATGGTGTTAGGGTGTCATGAGGTTTTAACTGGGATGTCGCGGGGATTCTCTCTGTGGTCAGTTATAAGTACGGGTGTCGTAGCATTGGTGCTAGGGTGTCGTGAGGTTTCAACTGAGGTGTCGCGAAGGATTTTTGGCCAAATCCTCCTGAGGTGTCACGAAGATTCTCTCTGTGGTCAGTTATAAGCACGGGTGTCGTAGCATTGGTGCTAGGGTGTCGTGAGGTTTCAACTGGGGTGTCGTGAAGGATTTTTGGCCGAATTCCTCCTGGGGTATTGCGGAGATTCTCTCCGTGGTCAGTTATAAGCACGGGTGTCATAGCATTGGTGCTAGGGTGTCGTGAGGTTTCAACTGGGGTGTCGTGAGGATTCTCTTCGTGGTTAGTTATAAAGCACGGATGTCGTAGCATTAGTGCTAGGGTGTCGTGAGGTTTCAATTGGGGTGTTATTGAGGATTTTCGGCCAAAATCTTCCTAAGGTGTCGCAGAGATTCTCCCCATGGTCAGTTATAAGTACGGGTGTCGTAGCATTGGTGCTAGGGTATCGTGAGGTTTCAATTAGGGTGTCGCGAAGGATTTTTGGCCGAAATCCTCCTGGGGTGTCGCAGAGATTCTCTCCGTGGTCAGTTATAAGCACGGGTGTCATAGCATTGGTGTTAGAATGTCGTGAGGTTTCAACTGGGGTGTCGCAAAGGATTTTCGGCCGAATTCCTCCTGGGGTATTGCGGAGATTCTCTCCGTGATCAGTTATAAGCACGGGTGTCATAGCATTGGTGCTAGGGTGTCATGAGGTTTCAACTAGGGTGTCGCGGGGATTCTCTCCGTGGTTAGTTATAAGCATGGGTGTCGTAGCATTGGTGCTAGGGTGTCGTGAGGTTTCAACTGGGGTGTCGTGAAGGATTTTCAGCCGAAATCCTCCTGGGGTATCGCGGAGATTCTCTTCGTGGTCAGTTATAAGCACTGGTGTCGTAGCATTGGTGCTAGGGTGTCGTGAGGTTTTGACTGGGGTGTCGCGAAGGATTTTCGGCCGAATTCCTCCTGGGGTGTCACGGGGATTCTCTCCATGGTTAGTTATAAGGATGGATGTCGTAGCATTGGTGCTAGAGTGTCGTGAGGTTTCAACTAGGGTGTTGCGAAGGATTTTCGGCCGAATTCCTCCTGGGGTGTCGCGGAGATTCTTTCCATGGTCAGTTATAAGCACGGGTGTCGTAGCATTGGTGCTAGGGTGTCGTGAGGTTTCAACTGGGGTGTCGCGAATGATTTTTGGCCGAATTGCTCCTTGGGGTGTCACGGGGATTCTCTCCGTGGTCAGTTATAAGCACGGGTATCATAGCATGGTGCTAGGGTATCGTGAGGTTTCAATTAGGGTGTCGCGAAGGATTTTCGACCGAATTCCTCCTGGGGTGTCATGAGGTTTCCTCTTGGGATATCGTAAAGCTTACTACGGTAACCGGGTATTTGGCTTCCCGATACTCTCTTCAGTAATGGTTTCTTTTGTTCTCCATTGCTTGAAACTTAGCGAGGGGGGCGTAAACCTTCGTTTCCTGTGAGCACCCATTGAGATGGTGGCACATGGTGAGTTTCCACGATAGGGGCGCCAGAGCTGATAGATCGGGCAATCAAAACACCATCCAGGAGTAGCTTAAATATGGATGGGAGAATGCCATCGTTAATCACCTTTTCAGCTGATCTTCCAAAATTTTTGGATACTGAGATGGCTTCTAGAGGCAAGGGGCCATCGACTGAACCGCCAAGCAGGGGCGTTAGTGGCCAGGGGAGCCCCATGGGAGCCGCACCATGGTAACCGTCGATGGGGAGGTCTTTGCGTCGTTGTTCGCAAACCGTGAGCGACTCCATAGGGCGGCCGAGCAATACCTAGCCATTTCAATGAGAGAGATCGAGCTCCTGCGTCGGGCCAACAGCCAGCTGGAGGGGCAAATAGCATCCCTCCAGTGCCAGATCACCGAGTTAGCGTGAGCGACTCCATAGGGCGGCCGAGCAATACCTAGCCATTTCAATGAGAGAGATCGAGCTCTTGCATCGGGCCAACAGCCAGCTGGAGGGGCAAGTAGCGTCCCTCCAGCGCCAGATCGCCGAGTTAGCCCCGCAGTGTGGGGGGAGCTTGGCAGCGCCCGGAGAAGATGACAACCTCCAGTGAGGGCTCCTGTACTTTTTTCTTTTCTTTTCTTCTTATTTTTCTTTGTGTGATGAATAAAAAGAAATTTTAGTAACTTTTGTGTTTGCTGCCAGACCGAAGGATAAGGGAGCTTGGATGTCGTAACTATTTTTCGATTGATTTCATCTTGGAATGTGGTAAAGTTTTCTCCTAAGCGTGAACGTGTGTCTTAGGTTTGTAACTTGGGTTTCTTAATAATTCAACTTGGGTGTCCTCACTGTTTTTTGGCCGAATTCATCGTGGGGTGTCGCGGGCCTTCTCTCCGTGGTCAGTTATAAGCACGGGCGTCGTAGAATTGGTGCTAGGGTGTCGTAAGGTCTCAACTGGGGTGTTGCGAATAATTTTTGGCTGAATTCCTCCTTGGGTATCATAAGGTTATAAGCATGGGTGTCGTAGCATTGTCGCTAGGGTGTCGTGATGTTTGAACTGCAGTGTCGCAAAGGATTTTTGGCCGAGCATAACAGGGGTGTCGTATTTGTTTAACAGAGGTGTCTTATTTTTTTAACTTGGGTATCGCAATACTCCCAATTTTCTCCTGCAATGTCGCGAGGCTTTTCTCCAGCATTCGTTTGGAGCATGGGTGTCGTAGGCTTGTAACTACGGTGTCTTAACAGTAAATCTGGGGTGTTGTAGCTTTTATGACGATACTACAGCTCTCATGCGCGACGACACCCTACGTTTAAGGCGACGACACCCATTCCGTGACTGTTAAAAGGCGGAAACCAACGACATCCCCGACTTAGGCTCTTACAACACCCCAACTCTCATCTGACGACACCCTAGCTTTAAGGCGACGACACCCGTTTTGGAACTCTTAAGATTTAAACTGGAGAGTCGCTCCCCCTCTTCTCCTCTTGGCCCTTCGTAGAATGCCCCTCCCCCCTCTTCTCTCTCTTTATATCCATTCCCATGCTCTCTCTTAAGGTTTAAACAAGGACTTTTTACTTCCTACCGCGGATGACATTTCTCCAGAAGTTTTCTTCCGATCGGACTCCTCAGAGTGAGGGCTCAGGATCTTGCTCAAACCTTGAACTGATTCCTTAACATCCGAAAGCCAGAGCGAGGGGGAAGAAAGAGTTTTTCTTGCACAGATGAAATACAAGAAAAAATAGTGGTAGAAGTAGGCTGGAGAGAAAGAGTATTTTCGTCTGCACAATAATTTTAAAATAAAGAAGAAGCGCTTTTAATGGCCGTCACGATCAGAACGTAACATTATAGCAGAGCCATACCGTTCCACATCGTCAGCCACGTAGGATCCACGTGAACCAATCAGGAGAAGCGGTACAGTCTACGTAGGACTTGCTGCATCAAGGACAGTGTATAAAGACTTTTCCATCGCAGAATAGGGCTTAACGATCTGATCAATAGTTGCCCTTCCAAAAGTTGGAAGTTCACAGTACCTTTGGAAACAGGGCTAGTCTCTTCCCCACAAAATGGCCCAATTAAACCAAACGCATGGCTTCAAGTTCCAATGTGACCACTCGTACCTTTCGCAAAGCATCATGCCTTTCGCATTACTTGAATTCTGTGATGCCTTTGAGTGGAAGGTGAAAGTAGTCTTCATACGCGAGCCAAATCATGCATTTCTCATGATAGTGCATGAGTTATCCATGTTTCAAGGTTTCATGACTTACTTATTTTTTTAATGCAAGTTATTGGAGTCTTAACTTATGTTCCAACACCTAGGGTCTTTGTTCTGCAGGCTATTCATAAAGTGAAAACTAGTTAGCCAAGTTTGTTAAGTAGAGAACCTAAGTTATTTCAGGTCAAATTTGATCTAATTGGTTGATTTTGGCTTCTTAAGGTTGGTGATCAACTTGGATAGGGTACTTGGGCTATGTTTATTTTACGCTAGTTGAGAAGATCCATGCGTGTATACCTGAGACAGGTCAATTTCTTGCTGACAGCTTCTCTTGAGTCGCCAATTGGAATATGGTATGCAAATCAAAGAGGAAACACAAGCAATGAAGTGGCCAATTTGGCAGATCAGCTTCAACATGGCTCTTTTGACAAGTTGGGCACCAGAACCTCCTCGTTGACCCACCTTCTCCTTGGAGTAGACAAGCTTTGTTCTTACTGCACCAGATCAAAACTTTAGAACTCCATCTCATCATACTCACTACTCACCTACTTCGGAAAGGCGTTAATTTTTTTTTTTGATCTCAACAAGGTTAGCATTATCCTCAGTCCAGGCAGTGGCAGCCCTAAAAATTTCTGGCATGATCTCCTAGCAACTCTCTTCTGCAGTTTGCGATCTCTACCTCTCTGGTCACACCAAAAAGAAGACTGCCATGCTCTCCTAGCGGTCTGACCATTGCTTCCTGGTAGACCTTCATTTCATTCGCTTCTCTCTCTCTCTCTCTCTCTCTCTCTTGAAGTTATAAGAAGATGCTGAGACTTTTTTTAGTGTTCTCTATCAAATATTTCTTTCCTTTTAGCAACCAAGGAAGTCTAGTGTGCTTTTAGGCCTGGATATCTGGAACAGTGCCATCCTAAAAAGACGACCTTTCGGCGGGCTACAAAGAACCTAGTTCACACTGGGGAAATCTTTGTTAATTCTTGGGAAAGGTTAATGGTTGGCTTAACCATCTTAATTTCCGAGAGTGCAACCTTGAAAAATTAGACCATCTCATCTTTCTTCCTTCGTTGCTGCATGCTTTCCAGGAAAGTGTGGAGGAATATCTTTACTACTGCTATTGGACTACTGCCCTTTATTCCCCTGGTCATCTTTCCTCTTAACAAGATTTGGACGCAACGCAATGATGAACTTATATCTTCTAGTGCTGCTTAGAATCAGAGTTTTTATAATCCTTTAGCCATCTGGAATGAACGGAATATTACTCTCCTGGTCTCTTTGTTATTTCACTGGGCTTTTTAGGTAAATGGACGAAACATTATATATTTTATAAAAAGAAGGAAATATTAATCTTCAGACGAGCTAAGATGGTAGTTATTCTTTCCGGCGAGTTGGTAACCTAGCACCCGACAGTTGACGCGACCGTTGAACGGTTCACCGGACCACAAGGAAGCACGGACCGATGATTTCTCACGCAAAATTATATCAACCCATGCACGTAAAGCGAGTGGGAGCATGGCCAAAGGTTGATCGTTTCCAAGCTGAGCTTCTAAAACCATATTCTTCAAAGCCAGCCACAACCCGCCACGCGTCCCCCGACTTAATTACATGCCCGCATTTGGATCCTCCCTGCCCCTAATTCCTCCGCTCTGAGGTCCTATTTAACCACGAACCCCGATCGTTATCGCGGAGGACAAATTTTGAGAAAAAAAAGGAGGGGAGATAGAGGGCGGAGCCGATCGGTTCGGATCCCGGATCCGTGCGATTGGTGGAGCGATCGCCGCCAGACCGGAGTGAATGGAGGCCGGGACGGCCAGCCGGCGACTGCGGAGGAGCGGCGGCGACGGCGACGGTGGCAGGATGTCGAGGGCCAAGGCGGCGTCGGCGGCGGAGGAGCGGAAGAAGGGGTGCGGTCACCACCACCGGCGGGATCAGCGGCGGCGGCTGCGGCTGGTGAGGTACGAGGAGCTTCCGGAGTACCTCAAGGACAACGAGTTTATCCTGGACCACTACCGCGCCGAGTGGCCCGTTAGGGACGCCCTCCTCAGCGTCTTCGCCTGGCACAACGAGACGCTCAATGTCTGGACGTAAGCAATACCGGCTGTCCGATCTGGGATTCGGATTGGGATTTCGGTGATTTGAGATCTGGGCTATATCATGGATATCGTACGGCTGGTGATTTTTGTTTCATTTTGTTCAATTTTTCGGGCAGGCATTTGGGAGGCTTCTTCTTGTTCCTGGCGCTGACGGTGTCGGGGTCGATGGACGTCATCGGAGAAGTCCGCCCCGCCGTGGTTCCCGCTCTCTCTAGGTTCGTTTTTTTTTGGTTTGCTTTAAGAAATAAAATTTATTTCAATTGCTCCCTTTTTGAAATATATATATATATATATATATATATATATATATATATATATATATATATATATATATATATATATATATATTTACAGCTTTATGGTTGGATCGATGAACGCCTCCTTGGGGAAGAAGGCTTCGTGGGACATTTTCTCGGTAAGGAAATTAAGTTATAAAATTTTATGTGAAGGGAAAAAGTTTTAAAAGGTTTTTAATAATAACTAATGAATATATATAATACCTCTTCAGCGTCCAGGTCTAGACCTGGACATGGGCAAATTGCTTATAAAAAGGAATTCGAAGACGTAGACACCCCTATTATATTTATCTCAGACCGTTGAAATCTTTATACAAGGTCATTAAAAGGTGGTAATTGGTAAACCAAACAAAAACATGGGCCGTTTTGCCTTTGGTTTAGTTCCACTGTACCCGGTTCGAGGTCTTTGCTGCCATCCCTTGTTTTACCTTAGCTCACTATCGCCAAACTCCTACAACCACATATATATTTCAAACAAAAGAGAAAGTAATAAAAGGTTGGCCCAAAAAAGAATTATTGCCAGCCAAGAGAAGAGAGTAGTAAAAAATAGGGGCAAAAGAATGATTGCCGGTTAGGATAAATAATAATTAGAGAATTTTCATGTGCTAGGTGCTAACCTAAATAATCGAAGAGATTATATAAGATACAGAGATATATACATGAATGTCTCATTTATTAACGGTCCTTTTCTCTTTTTATTTGATGAAAAGTCTTTATTTATTTATTTATTTTTTGTACACGCGGCATTTGTCTTCCGAAATGTCTTTGTACACGGCATTTCGGCGGTGCATGAAAACGTGTATTGAACATGCGCATTGACTATGTATCCACAAGGATACATGTAAAGTATGCCACCGCCTAATGGATTATGGCATGCATATTTGTACGGGCACATGATCAATGCATGTGTTTGATGCGCATCTTTATGCATAGAAGGTGGTGCATAAAAATATTTCCTTTGTCTTCTAATGCCCAAATTTGATAGTGAAGGCTTGAACGTTCCTAGGTAACCCCAAAAGAAAATCAAAGGCCGAAATATGATACGTTGATGGTGAAAAAAGTCTTTGTACATCGTTTTTGGTGTACGAAGATGTGTATCGAACGTGCGCATTAACTGTGCACCTATGTGAGCGCACGAGAGATACGTCATGGCTCAATGGGCTATAGTATGCATATTTGCATTGGCACACGGTCAATGCATATACTTGATGCACATCTTTGTATATCAAAAGCGATGCATAAAGCTATTTTCATTGATGATGTACTTATATGGTGTATCGTTTGCTGTGAGCAATTTTTCATTATTTATAATCGTTTAGGCTCTGATGGTAGCTGTTCCCTGTTTGCGGTCACGCACGGAATGCCACATTTGTGTTCCGGCATCTGGGACAAGTGGATCGTTTTGATTGGATGGAAGAGCTTTCTCGTGGTGTGTACAAAAGATGACAACCGCTGTGAAGCAGTCGGTTGGTGGGACCATCGCTTTTTGGAAAAAAAAAAAAAATAAAAAAAAAGCTATGGGCCCAAAAACTGGAACCAAAGATAAACCAAATCAAAAGTGGCCAACCAGTCTCATGGTATCGCCACCAACCTCAAGAAAAACTTTATCTTGTTAGTAGCGTATAGTTTTTTCTTCTATACCGGAACTAAACTTCACAAAATCACTTCCAAGTTAACTTTATATTAAACGAATCCCAGGAGTTGCTTCAATCTTTTAGTCGGAACTTTGGTGTTTTTTTTTTTTTTTTTTTTCATTTTGATCATATAATTCTGTGGGTCTGTCCTCACTTTTTCACAATGATAAGTTTCCATCTAAGCTTTATAGAATAAGTGGGAGAGAAAGAATTAAATGGTTTGAATAAAAGAAATTGCACCTAGATTTTATCCTGATAAGGCCCCCTAACTGTAGCTAATTCAGATAGCAAATGGTATTCAGGCTTTAGCCGGACCGCTCTCATGTGAGATCACCAGTATATAATTAAAAAAAAACAAACACTAAAAGAAAGCAAATGCTTTAGTATGGAAAAAATGAATTATGATTAAAAAAATATAACATTAATGCTTTAAAGACCTCTTTTGAATTGCGATGCTTGTAAGGCAAATTATTTTGGTGTTGTTTAAAATAAATATGTTTATAATTTTTTAAACAAACAAGTGTTCTTGGTGTAAATATTTAATAAGTGCTTATAAAAAAATGAAGTTAAAAAAAATCTATTTTCAAATAATAATTCAAACTGGAAAGAGCCGGTTCTCCCATAACTACCATGATTAAATATGTATACATACCATCCTATCTATCTATTTGTGTGGGGCCTATGCAATTACGGTCTTCTCCCCATTCTTGATGGTTGAGACGGGTGTTTAGTTGCAAAGGAGAATCCTAATCCTATATTTCAGATAGAAAACAAAAAGCATTTTCATTGGAAAAGTATGAAATGGTTTAAGTAAGACATTATGATATTAAAATAGAGAGCTTTTCCCTTCAAGTATGGATGGAATGGCTTTTTCTTGCAGTTTTTTCTTTCAACACATTAAGCCCATAGATTGTCCCACAATTCATCGAAAATAAACATTTCTACCTACAAGTAGCTTTTGACAAAATGGATGCATCACCACTATTGTTGTATTCCCATTCTACTTTATACGTGATCCTCTAATTATTATATTATTATTATTATTAGTGCTGTTCAAGACTATGATGCAAGCGTTTTAATTGGCATCATAATCTTGAGCAACAGCAGCGTTTAAAAGAGAAACGCTGTCTTCTAATGTAACAATTAAACGCCTGCAGTCTTTTAAGAGAACTATCAACTTTCAGCGATCTCCAGCATGTAATGACTTCACCATGCTCATCTAGTTGCTTGTTTTCATCAGGAGCCTCTCATGGTGCAGTCCTTCCAGTCGAATTTGCCCGCCGCCGATCGAGCTGTGCCCAGATGGCCGAGGCTGGTGTTCATGCTGGGTTCCATGAGCTGCCTCGCCATCAGCGCAATCTCCCACCTCCTCGCCTGCCACTCGCGCCGCTTCAACCTCTTCTTCTGGCGGCTCGACTACACCGGCATCTCCATCATGATCGTCTCCTCCTTCGTCCCTCCCATCTACTATGCCTTCTTCTGCAACCCCCTCGCCCGCCTCGTCTACCTCTCCACCATCACTGCGCTTGGCCTCTTGGCAATCGTCACCCTTCTCGCCCCGGCCCTCTCGTCCCCTTGCTTCCGCCCCCTCCGCGCCTCCCTCTTCCTCGCCATGGGCCTCTCCGGGGTCGTTCCGGCGCTCCATGCGCTGTGGATCCACTGGGAGCACCACGAGTGCCATGTGGCGCTGGTTTTGGAGCTGGTGATGGGCCTGGCCTACGGTGTAGGGGCAGGCGTGTACGTCAGTCGGGTGCCGGAGAGGGTGGCGGCCTGGGGCGTTCGACATCGTCGGCCACAGCCACCAGATATTCCATGTGCTCGTGCTCGTCGGAGCGCTCACCCACTATGCTGCCACGGCTGTGATCCTCGACTGGCGGGACCGATCTGGTGGAGCCTGCCCCGCATCGTCCGATGGTGTTCCTCTTTCCTTTTGATTTGATGGGAATGAGATATGGTGTTCGGGAGTAGGAGAGTGGATTGGAATAGGGGATGATAAGTTTGTCATCAGCAGCTAGCATTGTTGTAGAACAGAGCTACTGACGGAGAAGATGCGAGAGGGAGGAGAGAAAAAGAGCTACAGCATGGAGCCACTCCTTTGTATTTATTTCATCGTGTGCTAGTAGGGACTTTTTATTAAGATAGTGTTTGGTTTCTAAAAAGTTATATCATCAAAGATAGTATTTGTTGAGGGGTAAAAATCGCCATTTCATTGATGTCCGTGCGAGGCGGCTAAGGCTGACCTCCTCCCGCCGTCTTCTTCCGGGCTTCCGTAGCTCGGCCTCTTCCGGGCTTCCGTAGCTCGGCCTTCTCCGGGCTTCCGTAGCTCGGCCTCTTCCGGGCTTCCCTAGCTCGGCCTCTCCCGGGCTTCCGTAGCTCGGCCACTTCCGGGCTTCCCTGGCTCGGCCTCCTCCGGGCTTCCGTAGCTCGGCCTCCTCCGGGCTTCCGTAGCTCGGCCTCTTCCGGGCTTCCGTAGCTCGGCCTCCTCCGGGCTTCCGTAGCTCGGCCTCCTCCGGGCTTCCCTAGCTCGGCCTCTCCCGGTCTTCCGTAGCTCGGCCACTTCCGGGCTTCCCTAGCTCGGCCTTTCCCGGGCTTCCCTAGCTCAGCCTCTTCCGGGCTTCCCTGGCTCGGCCTCTTCCGGGCTTCCGTAGCTCGGCCTCTTCCGGGCTTCCGTAGCTCGGCCTCTTCCGGGCTTCCGTAGCTCGCTTTTACCTAACGATCCACGCCCTGACGTCTACCTCCGCGGAACCTGACGCGGGAGAGCCTAAGCTCACCCGAACAGCGCCTTAAGCAGGGAATCATATCGAGACGTGGCCTAAGACCTATTATAACCGCCCCAGGTCTACTCGCCCAGATCCCAAGACATCAAGGAGCTCTCCCAGCCGTCGATCCCTTAACAGACAAGGCGTGGATTCTAACGGCCCCACAACGGCCTGATTCTGTCTACCCCCATATCGTAACAACCCCAGAACCTTCCAGAAGATGCTCAAGTCCCCAGGTGACAGTTTATAAATATCAGATCGGCAGATTCCCTCAGGTACGCAACTCTGGACGCACAAAAAACTCTGGAGTCATTCCTCTCTTCCGGCAGCTCGTCGGCGCTCTGTCCCTTCTAGAGCTCCCGATTGGCCGCCCCCTTTGGAGAGGTCTCCCGGAGAGATCCACCTCCCTATTTGTCTGGTTGATCGCCGATTCCTTCCTCACTGACTTGAGCGTCGGAGGGCCTTCCGCGGAGGACCACCCCCAGCGTCCTTCCGCGTGCGGGCTTCCTTTTTTGCAGGTCCACCGCACCAGATCGACTGCGCCCGAGTCGGAGGATGGATCCCGGCGGCAACAGATTGGCGCTAGAGGAAGGGCCTCAAGTCCCATTAAAACTTGAAAAAAGGAGACAAAGATCTCAACCCGGAGAAGAACCTCTCTGATGGCCAACCGGAATAGAGGAGCAACCTCCGATGCCCAAGATCAGGTCGCCTCCCAGAGGCCTGATCCGACTGGCGCCACAGCGCCACAACCCCCCCCTGTCGAGACTCCGTCGCCGCCTGCCATCCCGGTGACCCAGGACCAGTTTGCTACGCTGGTCCAGCAAGTCCAGGCTCTTACCCACCTGGTCCAGGAGCGTCTTGCGCCTCCTCCTGCTTCACATCCCCAGAAAGAAGCGGTGACTTCTTCTTCGCCGGCGACCTCCACCTCTGATCCGCGTGAATCGGCGGATCCCCCACATCGCCCCAGGGGGAACAAACCGATCCCACGGGGCGGCCATGATCGAGATCCTCCCAGATCTCGGCGAACCCGCTCCCTCTCCCCGGCGACGTCTCGCCACGGTTCGACGCCATCCTTGCGATCCTCGCGCCCAGCTGCTCCTCTCGCCGGCGAGGAGGAGATCCGCCGCCAGATCCAGGAGATGCGCCAGGAGCTGGATGCCGCCAAGCAGACCCATCCGCCCCAGCCCAAGGCGGAGCTGGGTGTCCCTTTCTCTAAGGGGATCATGGAGGAAGTGATTCCCTCCCATGTTAAGCTGCCAGCCGTCGAACCCTACCACGGCTCCACCGATCCGGATGACCATCTCAGTAGCTTCCGGTCGATAATGATGTTCCACGGAGCATCTGATGCGGTCCTCTGCCGAGCCTTCCCATCCACCCTCAGAGGATCCGCCCGAACCTGGTTCAACGCCTTGAAGCCAGGTTCCATCGATTCATTTGACGAGCTGAGCCGCCTTTTTATTGGCCAGTTCGTCAGCAGCCGCCGCCACCGGCGGATATCTGACTCCCTCTCCGAAGTCAAACAAAGAGAGGGGGAGTCCCTGAGGAATTATCTTGGCCGCTTCAACAAGGCCATGTTAGAGGTGGACCACCTTAATCATGAGGTGGCGATGTCCGCCCTGGTGGGGGGTGTCTCGAAGGAGAGTGACTTCTACCTGGCAATGGAGGTCAGCTACCCCCCATGTCTCTCTGATATGATGGCCCTTGCGGATAAGTACGCTAGGGTCGAGGAGTCGCGGAGAGTCGCCCGTGTTGAGCAAGCCAAGAAGAAGGAACCTAAGCTCCTCGACAGGCACCGTCCCATCCGACGGCCGAGTCCGCCTCGCCGCCAAAGGGTCCCTCAGCCGCCGCCAAGGAATCGCTCCCGGAGTCCCCCCAGGCGATTTGATCGCTACACTTCGTTGACTGTCCCCCGAGCGCAAATCCTCATGGAGATAGAGCGCCAGCTTCCCCGACCGGTACCTCTCCGAGGGAACCCGACCCGGAGAGATCCCGCCAAATACTGCCGCTACCATAGGGAGCCTGGTCACGACACTGAGGAGTGTTGGCAGCTGAAGAACGAGATCGAGAGACTGATCCGACGGGGACGGCTGGACCAATTCAGGAGGGCGCCCGAGCCACAGCAACAAGGAGGTAATTGCCAGCCCGAGCTCCCGCAACTCCCTCCTCCACCGAATCCGCCTGTGGTCGGCCGTATCAACATGATTGAGGAAGCCGGCGGATCAAACTCCAGGGGCGACGGTGATGCACCGGTGCCGAAGAGGGCACGCGCAGGCAAACTTTCCTTTTCTGATGATGATCTTCTTGGGATACAGCTCCCCCATGATGATGCACTTGTTGTATCCCTTAATTTGAATAATTATGATGTAAGCCGAATCCTGATCGATAGTGGAAGTTCGGTGAACGTTTTGTACCTCGGTGTGTTTGCCAGGATGAAATTGCTCAGGGAGAACCTTCGAGCCGTGGATTCCGCCCTGATGGGATTCACCGGCGACGTCATCATCCCAGAAGGGATCGTCACCCTGACGGTCCGCGCGGGAACCTGGCCCTTTGTGACCATTATATAGACCGATTTCCTAGTGACCGACCTCAGGTCTCCATACAACGCCATATTCGGCAGGCCCGGCTTGATATCCCTTAAAGCGGTTGTCTCTATCCCACATCTGTCTATGAAGTTCCCCACCGAACAAGGGGTGGGAGTGGTTCGGGGAAGTCAAGCCATGGCTCGGCAATGTTTCGTCACAAGCCTTCAGTCCAGGATGCCCGAAGTTGACGGGCTAGACGCTCGCGAAGTCTTCGCCGAGCAACGAGGAGAACCGGCAGAAGAACTGGGGGAGATACCCTTGGACGAAGCTCGGCCCGACCGAACCATAAGGATCGGGTCGCTACTCGAAGGAGAGCCTCGTCGCGAGCTGATCAGATTCCTCCAAAGCAATGCGGACATCTTCGCCTGGACCGCCTCCGACATGCCAGGGATTAACCCCGAGGTACTCGTCCATCGTCTCAATGTGGACGAAATGCACAGGCCTGTTAAGCAGAAGAAGCGAAGCTTCGCCCCAGAGCGACAGAGAGCCATTGAGGAGGAGGTTGACAAACTCATAAAGGCCAACTTCGTCCGAGAGGTAAATTATCCGAACTGGCTGTCAAATGTTGTCATGGTGAAGAAGTCGAACGGTAAATGGAGGATCTGCATCGACTTCACCGACCTCAACAAAGCCTGCCCGAAGGACAGCTTCTCCCTCCCTCGGATCGATCAGCTCATAGATGCCACCTCAGGCCATCAGATGCTGTCCTTCATGGACGCGTACTCCGGCTATAATCAGATCCGGATGGCCCCCGAAGATGAAGAAAAGACCGCCTTCATAACCGACCGAGGTACCTACTGTTATCGTGTCATGCCTTTTGGTCTTAAAAATGCAGGGGCAACCTACCAGCGGCTGGTCAACAAAGTGTTCAAGGAACAGATCGGCCGGAACATGGAGGTGTACGTGGACGACATGCTAGTCAAAAGCAAGAAGGCATCACAGCATATTGAAGACCTCACAGAGAGCTTTGCGACGTTGCGGAGATATGGGATGAAACTCAACCCGACCAAGTGCGCCTTCGGCGTCCACTCGGGGAAGTTCCTTGGCTTCATGGTCTCCCAGCGAGGCATCGAAGCTAACCCCCAGAAGATCCAAGCTCTCCAACAAATGATGCCCCCTATGTCCATTAAAGAAGTTCAGCGCCTAACCGGGAGAATAGCGGCCCTTAACCGCTTTGTGGCGCGGTCAGCCGAGAGATGCCTCCCCTTCTTCAAAACCCTCCGATCGGCTAAGAATTTCCAGTGGACTCCTGAATGCCAAAGGTCGTTCCAAGATCTCAAGAAGTACCTCGGCTCACCCCCACTCCTCAGCAGTCCGACCCCAGGAGAAACCTTATTCCTATACCTCGCTGTTTCGGAGGGTGCGGTTTGCTCGGTGCTAGTCAAAGAAGAAAGCAAAATCCAGAGGCCGATCTACTATGTGAGTAGGCTACTCCGCGATGCGGAAACGAGGTACACCAGGATTGAGAAAATGGTGATGGCTTTGATCACCTCAGTCCGGAAGCTACGGCCTTATTTTCAAGCACACTCAGTGACGGTCCTCACCGATCAACCCATCAAGGCGGTGGTCCACCGTCCAGAAACATCGGGGAGAATGACCAAATGGGCCGTCGAACTAAGCGAGCATGACATACATTTTCAACCTCGCCCAGCCATCAAAGCCCAAGTGCTGGCCGATTTCCTCCTCGAGTGTACCATCCCAGAAGATGGCTCTACCCCAGAAAACCTCGAAGGACCAAAGCCTGAAGCTCGGTGGCTCCTTCACGTCGATGGGTCGTCCAATGCCCATCACTCCGGTGCGGGTCTGGTCCTCACCAGCCCAGAGGGAATGATCTTCAAATATGGCGTCTGATTCTCCTTCCCGGCTTCTAATAACGAAGCCGAGTACAAGGCCCTGTTAGCTGGTCTCCGGATTGCCCGCAACCTGAAGGTGGGAAAGCTTAACGCCTTCACCGACTCTCAACTGGTGGCCGGCCATGTGCGGGGAGAGTTCGAAGCCCGAGAACCAAACATGATCCGATATCTCCAAGAGGTGCGCGGCCTACTTTCCCACTTTGCCGAGTTTGAAATTATTCAGATTCCTAGATCGGAAAACGCCCGTGCCGACCTACTCTCCCGATTGGCCACCGCGGAGACGATGGATGCTGAACAAAAATTCATCTGAGACTCTGGAAAAGCCGAGTATCACGGAAGCCGATCGGGTGATGCAAATTGATGCCGAACCATCCTGGTTCGACCCTATCCTCAGCTACCTCAAAGAAGGGTCGCTCCCACCCGACCGAAGAGAGGCCAGGAAATTGAAGCTGCAAGCGACCCACTATGTACTGATTGACAGCCAACTTTACAAGCGGTCTTTTTCTATGCCACTACTTAGATGCCTCCGCCCACCCGAGGCGGACTATGCTCTACTAGAGGTACATGAAGGGATTTGCGGCAACCATCTGGGAGGCCGGTCCCTATGCCACAAGGTGCTGCGGCAAGGCTATTACTGGCCGACCATGCAGAAAGACGCGGACGACCTAGTCCGAGCCTGTGACGCCTGCCAATGACATTCGAGCATCCAGAGGCTCCCCTCTGCCGAGCTAGTTTCTATATCCTCCGCCTGGCCCTTTGCCAAGTGGGGGATGGACATCCTCGGCCCATTCCCGTTGGCGACAGGACAGCGAAAATTCCTATTCGTCGCCATTGACTACTTCACCAAGTGGGTTGAAGCAGAAGCAGTTGCGCAAATCACCGAAGCACGGGCCAGAGACTTTGTATGGAGGTCCATCGTCTGCCGGTTCGCCTCCCCCACACCATAATCACTGATAACGGTAAGCAGTTCGACAATTCCAAGTTCCGCCGATTCTGCGAGGAACACGGAGTCCGTCACCACCTTACTTCGGTCGGGCACCCACAAGCCAACGGAGCGGCCGAAGTGACCAACAGAACTCTCCTCCAAGGAATCAAAGCTCGCCTCTCCAGAGCCCAAGGCAGGTGGGCGGATGAGCTACACCATGTCTTATGGGCCTATCGCACCACCCCAGAATTCCGACGGGCGAGACTCCATTTCGAATGGCTTTTGGCACGGAGGCCGTCATCCCCGTGGAAATAGGCCTCCCGTCTTTGCGGGTGGAGAGTTATTCAGAGGAAGCCAGCAACGAGCAACTCCGCACCAACCTCGACTTGGTGGAGGAAGTCAGAGAGAAGGCCCGAATCAGGATGGCTGCTTATCAACAGAGGGTGGCTCGGTACCATGCCTCCAGAGTCAAGGGGAAGACCTTCCTACCCGACGACCTCGTCCTCCGAAAAGCTTCTGTGTCCAAACCGCTGGAGCAAGGAAAGCTGGCGCCGAACTGGGAAGGCCCGTACCAAATCACGGAGATCATTGGGCCGGGAACCTACAAGCTGCAGGATCTCGATGGGAAATCCGTCCCCCGAATGTGGAACTCGGACAACCTCCGCAAATACTATCAATAGGGTATGTCCTTTATGCTTCGCCGGTTATCTATTTTCCCGCAACTTGTTGTGTGAATCGATTATGCACCATATTGCCATAAACCGTAAAAGGAAATAGATGCTGCTTACCAATCCTCGGTACAACCGAGTTATCTGCCTGGATAGGAAGTCTCCAAACCTTGGCAGGGCCAAGTAAAACCAAGTCTCCGAACCTTGGCAGGGCCAAGTAAAACCAAGTCTCCGAACCTTGGCAGGGCCAAGTCTCCGAACCTTGGCAGGGCCAAGTAAAACAAAAGTCTCCGAACCTTGGCAGGGCCAAGTAAAACCAAGTCTCCGAACCTTGGCAGGGCCAAGTCTCCGAACCTTGGCAGGGCCAAGTAAAACAAAGTCTCCGAACCTTGGCAGGGCCAAGTAAAACCAAGTCTCCGAACCTTGGCAGGGCCAAGTCTCCGAACCTTGGCAGGGCCAAGTAAAACAAAAGTCTCCGAACCTTGGCAGGGCCAAGTCTCCGAACCTTGGCAGGGCCAAGTAAAACCAAGTCTCCGAACCTTGGCAGGGCCAAGTCTCCGAACCTTGGCAGGGCCAAGTAAAACAAAGTCTCCGAACCTCGGCAGGGCCGAGCAACAAATCTCCGAACCTTGGCAGGGCCAAGTAAAACAAAGTCTCCGAACCTCGGCAGGGCCAAGCAACAAATCTCCGAACCTTGGCAGGGCCAAGTAAAACGAAATCTCCGAACCTTGGCAGGGCCAAGTAAAATGTTTCTCCGAACCTCGGCAGGACCGAGCAACAAAATCTTTGAACCTTGGCAGGGCCAAGTAAAATATTTCTCCGAACCTCGGCAGGGCCGAGCTACGGACTCTTCGAACCTTGGCAAGGCCAAGTAATGTGTTCTCCGAACCTCGGCAGGGCCGAGCTACGTATTCTCCAAACCTTGGCAAGGCCAAGTAATGTGTTCTCCGAACCTCGGCAGGGCCGAGCAACAAATCTCCGAACCTTGGCAGGGCCAAGTAAAACAAAGTCTCCGAACCTCGGCAGGGCCGAGCAACAAATCTCCGAACCTTGGCAGGGCCAAGTAAAACGAAATCTCCGAACCTTGGCAGGGCCAAGTAAAATGTTTCTCCGAACCTCGGCAGGACCGAGCAACAAAATCTCCGAACCTTGGCAGGGCCAAGTAAAATATTTCTCCGAACCTCGGCAGGGCCGAGCTACGGACTCTTCGAACCTTGGCAAGGCCAAGTAATGTGTTCTCCGAACCTCGGCAGGGCCGAGCTACGTATTCTCCGAACCTTGGCAAGGCCAAGTAATGTGTTCTCCGAACCTCGGCAGGGCCGAGCAAAAAATCTCCGAACCTTGGCAGGGCCAAGTAAAACAAAGTCTCCGAACCTCGGCAGGGCCGAGCAACAAATCTCCGAACCTTGGCAGGGCCAAGTAAAACGAAATCTCCGAACCTTGGCAGGGCCAAGTAAATGTTTCTCCGAACCTCGGCAGGACCGAGCAACAAAATCTCCGAACCTTGGCAGGGCCAAGTAAAATATTTCTCCGAACCTCGACAGGGCCGAGCTACGGACTCTCTGAACCTTGGCAAGGCCAAGTAATGTGTTCTTCGAACCTCGGCAGGGCCGAGCTACGTATTCTTTGAACCTTGGCAAGGCCAAGTAATGTGTTCTCCGAACCTCGGCAGGGCCGAGTTACGTATTCTCGGAACCTCGGCAGGGCCGAGCTATAAATCTCCGAACCTCGGCAGGGCCGAGCTACCGATTCTCCGAACCTCGGCAGGGCCGAGCTATGAATCTCCGAACCTCGGCAGGGCCGAGCTACGTATTCTCCGAACCTTGGCAAGGCCAAGTAATGTGTTCTCCGAACCTCGGCAGGTCCGAGTTACGTATTCTCCGAACCTTGGCAAGGCCAAGTAATGTGTTCTCCGAACCACGGCAGGGCCGAGCGACGAGTCCTCCGAGCCATGGCGAGGTAAAGTCACTCGGACTAAGACCCCGGCGGGGAAGCCTAAGCATAAATGCCTCGACCAAAGCCGAACGGCCCCCAGACAGTCCCCCAAGGGACTTCACCCGGTTTGAAACGGGCGCTAAATGAATACCATCGGCGTGCGGAAAAATGCCACCATCGGCGGAATTCCCCTAAGAGGCTACAAAGCCTCACGCAACCGGCCAAGGGCCTCAGGCTGGGTCGGGAAATTCTCCCTAGCAGCAGAAAACCCTTGGGCGACCCCCCTGTAAACTCGTCACGCGACATATCTATGATTAATGCGCGGGACAATGGGATCAGACCGACACTCAAGTCCGTCAAAGCGCATCAAAGTAATCGTTCTCAAAAAGGAAGGGACTTCACAAAGACCATCTTTCATTCATGAAAAGAGGACTACAGAAAGATTGCAAAAAAGCAAATCAGGCAGAGCCCCTGGAGTCAGTCGCCCCCAGAGGCCAGCAACTCCTCCAGGAGTGCAGTCAGATCAGCCACCCGCTGGCGAAGCAACTGAATCTCCTCCTCCTGCCGATCCATCACCCGACGTGAGGCCTCCGCCTCCCGGACTGAAACATCCAGGAACTCCTCGGCATTCCTAGCAAGCCGCTCATTGATTGCAAGGCCCGACGCGAGGGTCAGCCCATCGACCGTCACAGAGGTGCCCCTCTCCTCCGAGTATGGCGGGCTGCTAACCGAGGAGTACGAGTCAGTTGACGATCGTGCTGGAGAGTCCATTTTTTAGAGCTCAAGCCGAGGGATGACAGAATCCAGTCCCCCTCGGTCATATTTATACCCGCCAGGAGGGTATCCAGATCAGCCGTACCGCAGACGCTGACCCATGAAAATTCGCCACGTGTCGCCGTTCTAATGCGTACGGAACCCGAAAAGTCGCGCCCTATCCCGAGTAAGATCGGAAAGCGCAAATAGAGCATCTTCCCGATCTGTCGCCTCCTGCAGTAAATACTTTCGACGCTTCCCCAAGTCTCTTAAAACTGCCCCCTTCCTCGAAAAGCGCATGGGGACAGAGTCCAACGCTCGATCGACGATCTGTCCCCTCGAAAAGAGCAACGTCGCCAATAAAAGCGTGACAACGCACGCTCGTTCGCCTAGCACCCCCGATCAAGCGCCACGAGGGTCTAGCGCCATGGCCCGAAGTTATAGCCAGTCCGCCCCCGAGCGACTTAATTCTCCAAACCTCGGCAGGGCCGAGCCACCAATTCTTCGGACCTCAGCAGGGCCGAGCTACCAATTCTCCGAACCTCGGCGGGGCCGAGCTACCGATTCTCCGAACCTTGGCAGGGCCAAGCCAACTGTATCTCCGAACCTCGGCAGGGCCGAGCTATAAATCTCCGAACCTCGGCAGGGCCAAGCTACAGATTCTCCGAACCTTGGCAAGGCCAAGTAATGTGTTCTCCGAACCTCGGCAGGGCCGAGCTACCAATTCTCCGAACCTCGGCAGGGCCGAGCTACCGATTCTCCGAACCTTGGCAGGTCCAAGCCAACTGTTTCTCCGAACCTCGGCAGGGCCGAGCTATAAATCTCCGAACCTCGGCAGGGCCGAGCTACGGATTCTCCGAACCTTGGCAAGGCCAAGTAATGTGTTCTCCGAACCTCGGCAGGGCCGAGCTACCCATTCTCCGAACCTTGGCAGGGCCGAGGCGAACACCTTCGAAGCTGACCAGCTCGAGCGACAGATTCCCCGAGTTATAAAGGAAGAAGGTGCGGATTCCCCGAACTTCGGCCAAAGCGACCCACGATACTCCGAGATCCGATAAAAATGGAGCGCGAAATACCAGACTCCTGACCCAAGCAAGGAGCGTATCTCGCCGAACGATCTCTGCACCGCCGCACACGAACCTCAACTGGTTCGGGCGACATGAGATCCCCGTCTAAAGGCGAGCGAGGCGCCTTTATGACCCGCAAACAACAAATAACAGTAGGCTCGGCACAAGAAAAGATAGAGATTGAGAAACAGGGTATAACTCTCTTTATTTCCAGTCGCGATAAATTACAAATACCTCACAGGCGTTACAAGAGCATTGAAATGCATAAATAAAGGCAAATACAAAACTCGGGCAACTGCTCCGAGGCAGGCCTAGACAACTGCGATGTTCCAACATCCGGATCGAGAAATCATGCAAACCACGAAACGGCCAATCCACCTGGGCAGGATGAATTAAAAGATCCAGGGGGAGGCATGGCCCGCAGATGCTGATTTTGAGGATCCGAAAGGCCCAACCCACTCCCCTAGGAAGGAGTGCTGGATCGCGGGCCGCCACCCAGTCGAGGGAACCGGGGACTATCCGAGCCCGGTTGCTCCCATCTTCTCCCTCCCGTGGCAAGGATTCCCCTCAGGGAAGGCGCGGGAACCTAAGCCAGTGAAAGAGGGAGAGCCTGCGCGTGCTACGGAGGTGTCCATACACCTCCTGACCTGCATCTCCGAGCAGGAGCCGCAGAGATCACAACGGAAATGCGTATGTGCGCTCTCCATATGATCTCAGCCCCCTCTTGTGCGCTCTCCATATGATCTCCAAGACTCGTCCCTAAGGATGAGCCGTTCTTCAGTTGCTCCCCGGTCGTCCCAGCTAGTCGGCGGCAAGGAGCCCAAAAGAGGAGGGCCTAATCCTCCTACTTGCAAAAACGAAGAAATGAGCATGTCGGAAGCTCTAACGAGAAAGGAGCTTTGGGGATAACCAGATGAGACCCCTTTTATAGGCGGAAACGAATCGGGGAAAGCTACCCAGATCGCGGGTCTCGAGATTCAAACTACCGAGCGGTACCTCCACGTGGTCCCCCAAAATTGGCATGGTGCCCCACTGCGCGCCGAACCCGCCGCCTGAAACAGGACGTGTACGGAGATCCCCATCTGATCCCGAATCGCGTTCATTGAATGCCGGAAACCGCCCACTGACGCTTCGAAAACCGACGAACTCAGAAAATTGTCCTTCGAGAATAGTACCCTCCAGTGATAGGCGGTTGCGTGCGCATCACGACGAGGCGACCTGCATGGGAAAAGAGCGCCTTCCGGAAAGCTCCGATGCAGCTTTATGTCCTTCGCTGTACAATACCACCGCTTCTGGCAAAGTGAAAACCAAATTGCCTGTGGGACAGCAGGTCGCTGGCAGTGTGGCAGGAAGCACGCAGACCTATTTTACCCATCGGCCCCAGCCGACCTATTTTACCCGTCGGCCCCAGCCGACCTATTTTATCCGTCGGCCCTAGCCGACCTGTTTTTGCCTGTCGGCCCTAGCCGACCTATTTCATCCGTCGGCTCTAGCCGACCTATTCCATCCGTCGGCCCTAGCCGACCTATTCCATCCGTCGGCCCTAGCCGACCTATTCCTTCTGTCGGCCCCCGCTGACCTATTTTCATCCGTCGGCCCCAGCCGACCCATTTTATCCGTCGGCCCCAGCCGACCCATTTTATCCGTCGGCCCCTGCCGACCCATGTTATGCGTCGGCCACAGCCGACCCATTTTATCCGACGGCCCCAGCCGACCCATCTCGTATATCGGTCCTAGCCGACCTAATTTGCCTCAATCGACCAACTTTGTTCGTCGGTCCAGACCGACCTATTTTTGTCTGTCACTCCAGACCGGCCTATTTTACCGATCGACCCGAGCCAATATGTTTTCCTGGTCTCGAATTAAGGATGGCCCAAGAATATCAACGAGCCATGGGTTGTTCACGATCGAGGCAACACCAGACAGCGGCGAAGTCACGCAAGAAAAAGACTCAGATAAAAAACAAGAAATCCCTTTGCTATAAAACGTCAAAAAGG
The DNA here is from genome assembly GCA_900491605.1 of Calamus simplicifolius. Lineage (NCBI taxonomy): Eukaryota > Viridiplantae > Streptophyta > Magnoliopsida > Arecales > Arecaceae > Calamus > Calamus simplicifolius. The sequence continues at coordinate 57,558 of UESW01001339.1, read as the reverse complement.
GGGAGATACAAGAGCGGCTCCTAAGAACCAGGAGCCCCACCGGCTTTGGGAATACATTCGGTCACGTTTGCAGGAGCACGGCTAGATTCGCCCTTCTCTAATATTTTCGCCCCTTCCACGGCAGTTTGCGACCGTCCCTCGGAGGCTACGGCTTCGCTGGGACCGGGGGCGCCGCCAGGCTCGGCATCCGAAACATCGACATATTCATCTTCGTCTTCTTCTGCGGACTCACCGTCTTCGGAATCTTCGACGCTCAGAAAAAAGGTCCCATTCCGGATGACCACTGAGTATCCTCTGCTTACACTCTTCCATCCCGTGACGGAATGCGTCTACGCTCATAGCGTCTTGCCTCCCCTGAAGAATGGCGTACTGCGTGTTGGCCTCGACGGCCCGTTTCTCGGCCTCAGCCGCCTGGGCCTTCAGGACGGCGTTTTGCTCCTCAAACTCACTAGCCTGTGTCTCGAGTTCCGAGCTCCTGCTGCGAGTGGACGCAAGTGCACTTTGGAGAGCCCGAAACTCAGACCCCATCCTCGCCATCTGGAAAAGCCAAAATCAATCGGCGTCGCAAGGAGCCAGCAGAAAAACAAAGGGGGTAAAATGAGAACATACCTCCCCCTCTCGCTTGGCCAACCTTTTGGCCAGCTCCTCGGCCTCACTCCGGGCCCTCGTCCTGTCAGCGCCGACCAGCTCGACCCTCTCTTACAGGGTACTAATCTTCGACTGCTTGGCTTCGATCTCCCCACGAGCTTGCGACAACTCGCCGCTCACTCTAGTCATCATCCCTTGATGCCACCTAGCGTTCTCCTCCAAATCGGCGACTTCACCATCACGCCGTTTCAACTTCTCCTCCACTTCGCCGAGCATTCCCGCCAGGCGCCTTCTTTCATTGTCGGCCTCCCTCTTCAGCCGACCCATACTCTCACCATGTTCCCGCCGCATCGCCATCACCTTCGCGGAGTGCTTCGATTTGATCTTGGCCAACTCCAAGCACGCGTCATCGTTCTTCGCTAGGAGTCCCTCTAACTCCTCCACCCTACGCTTCTGCTTGAGCACCTCGTCCATGGCAGCCTGGTGTGCCACCCTTGCCGCCTTCGAGCTCCTGTCCATCGTGTCCATGAGCTCTGCGAACTGCTCAGACGCCTTCAGCCGCGACTGGAGCTCGACATTCTCCCTCCGGGCCTGGATGCTGGCCCCCGTCGCCAGACTCAAGCGCCAGCAAATCGCCCGGGAAAGTAGAACGCCCTGCAAAGGCAAAAACTGAATAAGCGCCCACAACGGGGTCCATCGAGAAACATCGGTCGCGCAGAAAAAGTGACTCACCTTCGAAGCGTAGTCCCGAGTCATCTTCATCAGAGTCGTGTTATCAATGGCAGGAAGGAGGTGAATGCTCTCGGCTACACCTTGCTGCCCGAACGCAGCATCTATCAGCCCCTGGTCAGCAAACCTGTCCGTCGATGGGTCCGCACCCGGATACAGGACCGACCTTATCATGGCGGAAAACGCCTCATCAATGCTAGTCTCCAAGCCGCTGGGTTGACCGACCCCGCCTAAGGGACCGGCCTGGACGACCCCCATCTGAGAAACTTTCAATCTCCCAGCCTCCTCCATTAAGGCCCTGGCTTGGGCCTCTTCAGATAGCTCGGCCAGCCCAAGCGCCAGCCTCCCCAAAATCTTCTTCGAGGGGGCCCCAATCGTGGGACCCCCACTTTGTTGTGCCCCCTCCACCGATGCACACTTTCCAGACGCCACCAGCTGCGTCTCCTCCGCGGGCTCCCCCGAGCCTCGGCCTGACCCGCCTCTCGACCCATCGAGAGCGGCCTGACCTCACTGCTGCCAGATTCCCCGGCGGACAGACCAAGTGGGGGCTCCCCCTGAACTTCCTCCGCTGCGACCATCTCCTCCCCCTCTCCCGCTGGAGCCAGTGGTAATCCCACGGGAACAATGGACCCCTCTGCTACGGCCGCCTCCGCTGGACCCATCATAGGTTCCTCTTTCAAGGGGGACGCGGTCGGACGAGCCAGCGGAGCTTCATCCGAACTGTCTGAAATCTCCAACACGAGAGGTTCGGCCACCACGGCCACCCTCCCCGGATCCTCTTTCGCCCCAGTGCCTCTGTAGCGACTGCTCCAGCGCCCGGCGGGCTCCTTGCGGATTTATGAGCCCTTTTTTCGGGCCGACCGCTATCCGTTCCGCGACCTTCCCCTGGGCGCTTCCCCCTCTTCCTCTTGGAGAGGCTCGACAATGCCAACCTTGTGGTTGTTAAACCGAAAGTTACATGCTCAAACCCAAGCGCGGCAATCGAGAAAAATACACAGCGCGAAAGGGGACTCACCTTGTGGATCCAGGGGGCTGAGCCCGGCTGCGAAGAGGGCCCCCTCCGATAATAGATCATTCACCGAAAATACCTGTCCGTTGCGAAGGACATCCAGATCCCTCTCCTCTTGCGCCGATAAGGCCGGATGCGTCTCCGCATCCCTCGCAACTTTCCCCCATCGTCGAGGGAAATCGGAACCGACGTTCCCCTCCGCAATCACGAACGGCTCTTCCACCCCTTGATGGAAGAAGGTTTATCCACGATGACATTGAAAGATCTCCGGGGCCCGATGGAGGTCCACTCCGATTTCCTCCCAGGGGTCAAGTGGTAGCAGGTGCGAAAAAGGGGGAGAGTTGCGACGATTTGGATCTGGTGACACATCGAAACAAACCCAACTATATTCCGCCAACTATTTGGGGCCACCATCGATGGACAGATGTTGTAATGGGTCATGATCTCCTTCACCAATGGATGGAGAGGAAAACGAAGATCCGCCTTGAAACTGTCCTCATAGATAAAGACTCTGGACTCTAGTCCCCGAGTGACCCTATCTTCGGGTTCCGGCACCCGCAAAACTACATCCTGGGGCAGGCCATACCTCTGGTGAATCCTCCCCAAATCCTCAGCAGCGACTTCTGAGGCCACATCTTCGGGGCTCATCGCCATCTCAGTTGAGGAAATCCTGGGCGAAAACGATGAACGCTGGAGAGGATGAGAGGCCAATGCTCTTCTGAAAACAAGGTGAGAAGACGCCGCGAACATGCGCACATGTGCACGAGTATACGTGTACATATATATATAGGGCGGCCATCACTTCGCTTCTCCGCCAAGGAATCTCCCTGGGGAGACGGGACGTCTCATTCGAGGCATCCGCGATCGCCTCGACAAACCTCCACATCGATCGGGATTCACGGCACGGCGCAATCTCAACCGTCGTTAGGGGAGGAACCTTACCTCCGAAGGTACGATGGCCCTGTCGCATTAATTAGGGCATCATTGCGTGAACTGTTTAAGCCAAGACGTCCCATCCAGGGCGCGCCACTTGAACTTATACTCCCTACGCCCGAACCTACGCTTCGAACTAGGGAGTGGAGGGCATGTGTTGAGGGGTAAAATCGCCATTGCATTGATGTCCGTGCGAGGCGGCTAAGGCTGACCTCCTCCCGCCGTCTTCTTCCGGGCTTCCGTAGCTCGGCCTCTTCCGGGCTTCCGTAGCTCGGCCTCTTCCGGGCTTTCGTAGCTCGGCCTCCTCCGGGCTTCCGTAGCTCGGCCTCTTCCGGGCTTCCCTAGCTCGGCCTCTCCGGGCTTCCGTAGCTCGGCCACTTCCGGGCTTCCCTGGCTCGGCCTCCTCCGGGCTTCGTAGCTCGGCCTCTTCCGGGCTTCCGTAGCTCGGCCTCTTCCGGGCTTCCGTAGCTCGGCCTCCTTCGGGCTTCCGTAACTCGGCCTCTTCTGGGCTTCCCTAGCTCGGCCTCTCCCGGGCTTCCGTAGCTCGGCCACTTCCGGGCTTCCCTAGCTCGGCCTTTCCCGGGCTTCCCTAGCTCAGCCTCTTCCGGGCTTCCCTAGCTCAGCCTCTTCCGGGCTTCCCTGGCTCGGCCTCCTCCGGGCTTCTGTAGCTCGGCCTCTTCCGGGCTTCCGTAGCTCGGCCTCTTCCGGGCTTCCGTAGCTCGCTTTTACCTAACGATCCACGCCCTGACGTCTACCTCCGCGGAACCTGACGCGGGAGAGCCTAAGCTCACCCGAACAGCGCCTTAAGCAGGGAATCATATTGAGACGTGGCCTAAGACCTATTATAACCGCCCCAGGTCTACTCGCCCAGATCCCAAGACATCAAGGAGCTCTCCCAGCCGTCGATCCCTTAACAGACAATGCGTGGATTCTAACGGCCCCACAACGGCCTGATTCTGTCTACCCCCATATCGTAACAACCCCAGAACCTTCCAGAAGATGCTCAAGTCCCCAGGTGACAGTTTATAAATATCAGATCGGCAGATTCCCTCAGGTACGCAACTCTGGACGCACAAAAAACTCTGGAGTCATTCCTCTCTTTCGGCAGCTCGTCGGCGCTCTGTCCCTTCTAGAGCTCCCGATTGGCCGCCCCTTGGAGAGGTCTCCCGGAGAGATCCACCTCCCTATTTGTCTGGTTGATCGCCGATTCCTTCCTCACTGACTTGAGCGTCGGAGGGCCTTCCGCGAAGGACCACCCCCAGCGTCCTTCCGCGTGCGGGCTTCCTTTTTGCAGGTCCACCGCACCAGATCGACCGCGCCCGAGTCGGAGGACGGATCCCGGCGGCAACAGTATTTATTCATAGGATAGCTAAAGGAATAATTATTTTTTTAAAATAACAACTTTGCCATCAACGAATAGCTTTAATTATTCTTGGGTTCCCTAGAGAATAAGTTTAGAGGATAACCCATGTTTAACAATGGGTTATCCCCTCTGGTACAATTTTAAGATAGTATTTGATAGCCTAAAAGTTATCCCTGGATAAATGTATAGGATAGCATTTATCCAGGGGATAGCTGAGGGAATAAGTATCTTTTTAAAATTACAAGTCTGCCATCAAGGAATAACTTTAGTTGTTCGTGGGTTCCCTAGGGAATAAGTTCAGAGGATAACCCATGGTTAAACATGAGTTATCCTCTCTGGTTAAACTTTTCAGTCCTATCCCCTTTAGCTATAGCATTTGGAAATAAGAAGGGATATCCAGGGAATATCCTCCTTATCCCCCATATCAAACACTGCCTAAGAGTTATCCTTTGTAGTTATAGCTTTTGAGGATAAGATAAGAGAGGATATCCCCTCTTATCTCCTATTTCAAATAAGCCTTAGAGACTATTCCTTATCCTCTATTTCAAATACAGCCTTAGAGACTACTCCTCTAATTGCTGCATTATTTTTTGATGTTGATCTTTGGCTTGTTGAGAAAATAAAAGAATTTATTTGTGAAGATAATATAAACTTAATTTTTTCTTCTAAATTTTTTTTGTTGATAAAAGTTTTTATTCAAGAGCAACAGAAACCACTCTAAAATCATCTTCAAGACTTGTCACTTTGATGATTTAGTCAAACTTTTTAAATTTTAAAGAAAAAAAAAAAGAAGAGAGAAGGAGAAAGAAAAAAAAAAGCTTACTTTTATTAGCTTTTCTAAGACTTTTGATGATGTATATACAGGTCTTCTTCATTTCATCTCATCTAAGCCATTTTTTAACTACATAAGATCAACTAAATAAATCTGCTTCCTCCACTCTGCTATGATGTATATTTAGGTATTGAGAATAAATTAATCATATTGATTTAAAACTAGGCCTTTTTGAAATCGAACAGCCTATGATTCTCCTATAAATCTTGAGTAGATCTTGCTAGTATTATTAACTAAATTTTGTTATGATTCTATTAATAAGATATTTATTTATATATATACCATATTTTTGTTATAATTTTATGCACATGGCTTCATCATATTAATTTGTTAAAATTTTATATTAAGTAATTTAAAAAAATGATTTAAATTTTATCAATTACATCATGAAATATTTTATTTATAATGAGCCTCCTCATTTTTTTTGGATTAGGTCTTTAATTTGATCGCCTCATCATTATCTTTCTAAGGTATCTATTGGGTTTTGTGAATAGTTTAATTCGGCCGAGTTATCTAAGGTGGTTGAGAGTTATTTTCGATCTTTATTTCTTGATTTTAAAACCTATCATTTAATGAAACATTTGCTTATGCTAAATTTATTTGGACTTTGAGAAAATTTGCAGTGCGCACACTTTGTTTTGGTGGCTACCCTAAAGATGCCGCTTATCTTCTCTTTCCTTTGCTCTATATAAAGTAAAGAATATCAACTATTCAACTAATTTACTTTTACTTACCATTTGCTTGTATTCCTTTAAAGTTTTTTAATCTTTCAATTCTTTCTCGGTTTGGTTTTCTTAGTTTTCCATAGTTTTCCTTGACTAACTAACTTCCTTGACTTTTTTCCTCGGTCTCGATAGCTTTTAGATAACTTTCTTAACTTGCTTTTATTTTATTAACCTAGATAAATATGTTGGCAACTGATGAAGTAACTTGTTGGTCTCTGGCCTCCTTCGGCTTTAAGTGCGTTTATGCTTGAAGGCAATGATTCTTCAGTTTTAACCAATATTTTAAAAATTAAATCGGACAACGAACCAATTTAACATTTGAATTATGAATCAATCGGTTCGATCGAATGAATCGATTTGATCAAACTAGATAATATTATAATTAAATTTTAATTTAATAATATAAAATAATAAAATATAATATTCAAATAAAAATTTAAAAAAAAAATTAAAACCGGATTGGATCGATTGAAATCCGATCGGTTCAATAAATTTTTTTGATTTTTATTGGATCATATAAAAGTCAACTTTAATAATAAAATTGGATCGGACTGATGACCGATTCTCGGTTGGACCGATTGGATCGATCGATCCGGTCCAATTTTTAAAACACTGATTTTAACTTTCAATGATATAATCCGTATCCAACAAAGTTATTTCATTTATGAACATTTTACTTTGTTTGCACCAACAGAATCTAATAAGCATTAGATTCCTCTAAAGAGCGTCTTACTCTATATGAGGATGCTCTAAAAGTCGACCTTAGATTATCCATATATTCTCATATTGATTAACTTTTAAACTATTTTAATATTGCTCTTACTCAGCTTCTATCCAATTCTTGGTAACTAATTATAGGTTTCTTTCTGGACTTTCCTCTGCAGGGGGTTCTTTTTCTATTCATCTTTTTAAGCATCTCCTCAACCTTAAGGAATATTCTAATGAGAAAGGATGGTGGCTGCTCGGAATGAACACAAAATATTTGCTGGAAATATCCTTTCTCACTCATTCAAAAGCTTCATTCATCGCCTTCAACTTTTTTTTTTTTTTTTTCACCTCCTTATGCCCTTAGACTTTCAGATACCATTCATATATAACTGAAAGCATTATAACAAAAATGTATTTAGTAATTATGAACATAGCTCCTCTACCCTTATTTAGAAAGAAGAAGATGTCAGTATATAGTTTATGGAAATTTTTGGCTCCAAGTATCGACCTAAACTTGAGAGTAGTCTATCGGTATTATTTTCAGATGTTTCATTCACTGCATAGAGGTAAATTTGAAAAGGGTTATCCACTTTATAGGAAACAGGGTAGTTAACTAAATATGACTTATTTTTAAAAAAAAACTACTTTTTAGGTTTCTTTCTTATTGCTGTCAAATCACTTTTGAGGAGCATCAGACGATAGAAATGCTTCGCAAGCCTTCAGAGGAATGACAGGGACCGCCTCCTTCATTCGGGAACCTACAAGAAAGTTTCGGACCAGTGATGCCGGCGGGAACCCTCCGACGCTCAAGTCAACGATTTGGAGAACAGGGATTTGAATGAGAGTAGAGATTCAGCCCCCTCCCTCTTGGGGTCGGGGTCCTTATACATATTCGGGGGTCCTCTTACCCTTCGTTGATGATAGTCGAATCCTTCCGTTAGGATCGGCTCAATAAGCGGCGGGTGGGTGCGCAGTTGCTAAGCACACGCCGTAGATACGACAACTGCCCATTGTATATTGGTAACCGCCCATGATTTTGGTAGAAAGTGGATTAGCGGGTCTATGTGGCAGTCTTAGGCGCTGTGGAGCTTACTCCCATGCGACTTGTCAGGCTGCAGGCCATGTCCCATCAAAGTAGGTGGCTGCAGGCCATGTCCTCTCAAAGTAGCGGGTCTACAAGGCCGAGGGGACAGCCGAGTGCCGAGGCCGTATGAGGCTGAGGGGGCAGCCGAGAGCCGAGGGGAGCTCGGTGCTAGGAGATGAGGCCGAGGCCGAGGCCGTGCGAGGCCGAGGGGAGCTCGGTGCTGGGAGTTGAGGCCGAGCTGAGTGGAAGAGCCAGTCGACCAAGGCCGACCGGAGCCGAGGCCGAGGCTGACTGGGACCGAGGCCGACTGGAGCCAAGGCCGAGGCAGAGGCTCGAGGCCGAGGCCAACTGGAGCCGAGGCTGACTGGGGCAGAGGCCAACTCGGACCGAGGCCGATCGGAGCCAAGGCCGACTGGGGCCGAGGCCGACTGGGACCGAGGCCGTTTGGAGCCGAGGCCGAGGCGGAGGCTCAAGGCCGAGGCCGACTGGAGCCAAGGCCGACTGGGGCCAAAACCGACTGGGGCAGAGGCCGACTGGGGCCAAAATCGACTAGAGCCGAGGCCAACCGGAGCCGAGGCCGACTGGGACCGAAGCCAAGGCCGACTGGGGTAGAGGCCAACTTGGACCGAGGCCGATCAGAGCCGAGGCCGACTGGGGCCGAGGCCGATGGGACCGAGGCCGACTGGATCTGAGGCCAAGGCAGAGGCTCGAGGCCGAGGCCGAGGCGGAAGCTCGAGGCCGAGGGGGTGCCAGGTCCAAAGTCGAGGGCGAGGGGACCTCGGAGACCGAAGGAACCTTGGAGGCCGAAGGGACCTCGGAGGACGAGGGGACCTCGGATGCCGAAGTCAGCCTACGGGACCGAGATGGGACTCCATCAGTTTCCTTCATGGTTTACTCTAACGGTGTTGGATCAGCCATATCAGATGCCCCCTATACTTCTTGAGCTTGTGTGCCATGCATCAGCTAAGCGAAAGGAGTGTAGAGCTCTTCATCTTTGTTCTTGTCCTTTCATGCTTGCTTCAGTTCTGATTCCTTCCTAGTGGAGATATCTTTTTTCTTTTGCCTTGCTTTGGATAGTTTTCATACGCTCGTTGGCTAGCTGAGGGTAGCCAGCAATCCTCTCTCGACGCAGAGTATGGAAGTGGATATCCGTCATCTATGAGTTGAAGAGTTGGTTTCTTCCAACTGTGAGTTGACTTTGGGTCTTCAACTTCTGACATGAAGTTTGGATGTGGGTGTCCATCAACATGCCGCTAAGGCAGAGAGAGCCGATGAGGTCGCAATGATGCTGCTGAGGCAGAGACAAAGCCGTTGAAGAGGCTGCAATGATGCCGCTGAGGCAGAGATAAAGCTGTTGAAGCTGCAATGATGCCGCTGAGATAGAGAGAGCCATTGAGGCTGCAATAATGCTGCGGAGGCAGAGATAAAGTCGTTAAGGCTGAAATAAAATTGCCGAAGTAGAAATAGAGCCGTGGGGGCTAAGGCATCCGCCAGAAGAGAGGAGACGGGGGCCGAGCACTGTGGGAGCTTGGGGCCAAGGCTGTATGAGGCTGAGGAGAAAAGCTGAGGCCGTACGAGGCCTAGGAGAAAAGCCGAGGCTGAGGGAACAGGTCCGAGGCCGAGCATGAGCTGAGGCCGAGGGGAACTTGGTGCCGAGGCTGAGGCTGAGGGGAACTTGGTGCCGAGGTCGAGGCCGTCCAAAGCCGAGGGGATCTACGAGGCCAAGGTCATCTCAGCAACTTGCATGGCCGAGGGGGGCTCGACAGCTTCCGGAGGAGCTTGGGAGCAGTGCGGGGGCTCTGACATGGCAGTCAGGCCGAGGGAGCGTGCACAGCCGAGTGCCAAGGTGGAGGCTCGAGGCCGAGGCCGAGGCGGAAGCTCGAGGCCGATGCCGAGGTGGAAGCTCGAGGCCGAGGCCAAGGAGGAAGCCCGAGGCCGAGGCCGAAGAGGAAGCCCGAGGCTGAGGTGGAAGCTCAAGGCCAAGGCCGAGGAGGAAGCTCGAGGCCAAGGCCGAGGAGAGAGCTCGAGACTGAGACGAGGTGGAAGCTCGAGGCCAAGGCCGAGGAGGAAGCTCGAGGCTAAATCCGAGGCGGGAGCTCAAGGCCGAGGCTGAGGCGGGAGCTCGAGGCCGATGCCGAGGCGGAAGCTCGAGGCCAAGGTGGACGCTCGAGGCTGAGGCCGAAGAGGGAGCTCGAGGCCAAGGCAAAGGCGGAAGCCCGAGGCCGAGGTGGAAGCTCGAGGCCAATGCCGAGGCGGAAGCTCGAGGCCGAGGCTGAGGAGGGAGCTCGAGGTCAAGGCCGAGGAGGGAGCTCGAGGCCGAGGGTAAGCTCGAGATCAATGCCAAGGCGGGAGTTCGAGGCCGAGGCCGAGACGGGAGCTCGAGGCCGAGGTCGAGACGGGAGCTCGAGGCCGAGGCGAAAGCTCGATGTCGAGGGGGTGCCAGGTCCAAAGTTGAGGGCGAGGGGACCCCGAAGACCGAAGGGACCTTGGAGGCCGAGGGGACCCCTGCGCCTGCCCTTTCATGTCAACTTCAACTGTGATTCCTTGCCGGTGGGGAAACCCCTTTTCTTTTGCGGTGCCTTGTGTAGACATCTTCATGCTTTCCTTGACTGGCAGCCAGTAGTCCTCTTCCAATGCAGAGCCCGGGAGTGGATGCCCGTCAACTATAAGTTGGAGAGTTGGTTTCTCTTGACTGAGTTGACTTTGGGTCTTCTTTTATCATGAAATTTGGAGGTGGGTGCCCGTCAACTATGAGCTGGGGAGTTGGCTTCTCCCAACTGTGAGTTATCTTGGGCTTCTTGATGGCTGAAAGTAACCAGCAATATGTTGCAAGTGTATAATTTAAATAAAGATATTATCTGATTGGCCATGGCCGCGGATATAGAGTTGAAGCCGCTGAGGCTGAAATGAAGCCATTGAGGCTGTGAAGAAACCGCTGAGGCAAAGTTGAGGCCGTTGAGAGCCTTTTGAACCCCGAAGGGTGATCCGAGAGTCGCTGGGATGGGACCTGCTCGGGAGCCTTTAACCACGGAGGGTGACCTGAGTTGAGAGTCGTCAGGTGCCTTTTTAACCTCGAAGGGTGACCTGAGAGTTGAAGTCGTCAGATGCCTTTTTCTTTGCGCCAATGATCTTTGCTGCCGATGTTGTAGTCAGTCTTTGGCCTTTGGTGCCGAGCTGGCCTCGGGCTTGAGTGCCGATGGTACACCGGGCTTTGAGTGCCGACCGGAGTCGGGCTTGAGTGCCGAGGGGAGGTCGGCTTGGGTGCCGAGACCGAGCTCGGGCTTGAGTGCTGATGGTACATCGGGCTTGGGAGGACCGAGGCAAGCTCAGGCTTGAAGTGCCGTGGTGGACTCGGGTTGGAAGGGCCGAGGCGAGCTCGGGCTTGAAGTGTCGAGGCGGGCTTGGGTTGGAAGGGCCGAGGTGAGCTCGGGTTGAGTGTCGAGGCGAGCTCGTGCTTGAAATGCCGAGGTGGACTCGGGTTGGAAGGGCCGATGCGAGCTCGGGCTTGAGTGCCGAGGCGGGCTCTGGTTGGATGCTGAGGCGGGCTCGAGCTTGGAGGGGCCGAGGCGGAAGCTTGAGGCCGAGGCTGAGGAGGGAGCTTGAGGTGAGGCCGAGGCGGGAGCTCGAGGCCGAGGCCGAGGTGGAAGCTCAAGGCGGAGCCGAGGCGGAAGCTCGAGGCCGAGGGGGTGCCAGGTCCGAAGCCGAGGGCGAGGGGACCCTGGAGACCGAAGGGACCTTGGAGGCCGAGGGACCTCGGAGGCCGAAGTCACCCCTCGGCCTGCCTTTTATGTCAACTTCAACTATGATCAAAGTTGTTCAATTTCGTTTCGTTTCGGCCATTTCGGCCGAGACGTTTTCGTTTCGGTAGCTTATCCGAAAAGATAAGTACTACGTTTCGTTTCGGAAGATTTTTGGCCGTTTCGGTGCGTTTCGACGTATTTCGGCCGTTTTCGGCCGTTTCGGTATGTTTCGGCCGTTTCGGTAAAATATGTTTTGGAGAATTTATGAATTATTAACCTTTCAGAACCATTTTAATATATATATATAATATCAAAAAAAAATCCTAGTTACCCTATCCCCATTTTAAAAAATATATATAAATAACAAAAAAATTCTAGTTACCCTATCCCCACCGTTGCATCTCTTAAAAACTTAAACTCTTATTTTATATTGTTATTATTATTTATGAAGAATATGAATTATGAATAAATTTTTCATTATATATATATATATATATATATATATATATTTCAAACTCTTAAAAGCTTAAACTCTTTATTTTTATGTTGTTATTATTATTTATAAAGAATATGAATTATGAATAAATTTTTTATTATATATATATATTCCGAAACGAAGCACCGAAACAGTCCGATACCGAAATATTTCGTTTCATAAGCTAAACCGAAACATAATCCGAAACGAAATTGACAACTTTGACTGTGATTCCTTGCCGATGGGAAAACCCCTTTCCTTTTGTGGTGCCTTGCGTAGACATCTTCATGCTTCCCTTGACTGGCAGCTAGTAGTCCTCTTCTGATGCAGAGCCTAGGAGCGGATGCCCATCAACTGTAAGTTGGAGAGTCGGTTTCTCCTGACTGAGTTGACTTTGGGTCTTCTTTTGTCATGAAATTTGAAGGTGGGTGCCCGTCAACTGTGAGCTGGAGAGTTGGCTTCTTCTAGCTGTGAGTTGTCTTGGGGCTTCTTGATGGCTGAAAGTAACCAGCATATGTTGCAAGTGTATAATTTAAACAAGGCATTACCCAATTGGCCGTTGGCCACGGATATAGAGTTGAAGCCGCTGAGGCTGAAATGAAGCCGTTGAGGCTGTGACGAAGCCGCTGAGGCAAAGTTGAGGCCGTCGAGAGCCTTTTGAACCCGAAGGGTGACCGAGAGTCGCTGGGATGGGACCATGCTCGGGAACCTTTAACCCCGGAGGGTAACCTGAGTTGAGAGTCATCAAGTGCCTTTTTAACCCCGAAGGGTGACCTAAGAGTTGAAGTTGTCAGGTGCCTTTTTCTTTGCGCCAACGATCTTGGCTGCCAATGTTGGAGTCAGTCTTTGACCTTTGGTGCCGAGCTGGCCTCGGGCTTGAGTGCCGAAGGTACATTGGGCTTTGAGTGCCGACCAGAGTCGGGCTTGAGTGCCGAGGGGAGCTCGGGCTTGAGTGCCGAGGAGAGCTCGGGCTTGGTGCCGAGGCGAGCTCGGGCTTGAGTGCTGATGGTACATCGGGCTTGGGAGGCCAAGGCAAGCTCGGGCTTGAAGTGCCAAGGCGGACTCGGGTTGGAAGGGCCGAGGCAAGCTCGGGCTTGAAGTGCCAAGGCGGACTCGGGTTGGAAGGGCCGAGGTGAGCTCAAGCTTGAAGTGCCAAGACGGGCTCGGGTTGGAAGGGCCGAGGCAAGCTCGGACTTGAAGTGCCAAGGTGGACTCGGGTTGGAAGGGCCGAGCCAAGCTCGGCTTGAGTGCCGAGGTGAGCTTGGGTTGGAAGGGCCAAGGCGAGCTCGGGCTTGACGTGCCGAAGTGGACTCGGGTTGGAAGGGTCGAGGCGAGCTCAGGCTTGAGTGCCGAGGCGGGCTCGGGTTGGATGCTGAGGTGAGCTCGAGCTTGGAGGGGCTGAGGCGAGCTCATGCTTGAAGTGCCGATGGTACATCAGGCTTGGGTGCCGATGTACATTGGGCTTTGAGTGCCGAGCTGGAGTCGGGCTTTAGTGCCGATGGTACATCGGGCTTTGAGTACCGAGCTAGAGTCGGACTTTAGTGCCGATGGTATATCGGGCTTTGAGTGCCAACCGGAGTCGGGCTTTAGTGCCGATGGTACATCGGGCTTTGAGTGCTGAGCTGGAGTTGGGCTTTAGTGCCGATGATACATCGGGCTTTGAGTGCCGACCGGAGTCGAGCTTTAGTACCGATGGTACATCGGAATTTGAGATGCGAGTTGGTCTTGAATGCTGATGCAGAGTCGGTCTTCCCTTGTTTTTCCTCTGCTAATTTGGGTACTTCTGTCCGCTGGTGGTCTGCCCTCCAGGGAATCAAGATGATTGGAGTGGAGGTGTTGGTGCCCTTGCTTGGACCTTCCCCCACGTCGCCGTCCATAGGAGAGAAGGCCACTTGGGTGACAAGTAGTGGCTCTCTGAGCTTTGAGTTGCTGATGAGCATGATGACAGTGGATCTCTTGCTAGGGATTCCCGATGGGATGAAGGATGGCTGGCCTGAGCAGCAACCAAGAGCGAGTGGAAGCTTTTGCCCGCTGCTGCTGTCTGTTCATGAGATGTTGCTTCTGAAGCTTTTTCTCAGCTCGTTGAAGGTGCCCCCCAGCATAACTGGCAAAAGCTTCTTGGATTTGGGGTCATCGCCATCTTTATGATCCATCATTTTGATAAAGGGGGGATGAGGATATGCAAACTAGCATCGCTGACCGCCCCCCTGTTGGATTACGGAATAGAAAATCCCAATCTAATTGGAATAAAATGACAGGCAGCGGAAACAAAATAATTTATTCCATAACCCACCAAGGATCACATGCGTTTCATAAAAACGAAAGAAGGATAAACGAAAAATATTACCTTTTGTTGATCAGTATGTAATCCGTCTGTTCTTATGTTGGGTTTGCTCAGATCTTCAAAGGTGCTGCCTTCAGAAAGACGATCACCCTCTACAAGTATCCACACACGAACGGACACCAAATAGTTTTTGAATGCTAGTTCAAAGTTCATTTTTCACAAAAAATGAACCATCATCTTCAACTCTCTATTTTTCTATTTTCAAGGCAAAAGGCACGACCCTTCAAATGCCCCAATAGACACGACCTTTCAAATGCCCCAATAGACATTAAAACGTATATATCTATATATAAAATCTGCTAGGGTTTTTGGTTAACTAGGATTTTAATTAATATTTATTAAAACTCCTTTTAAATAATGACAATTTAAATCCTAGTCCTTACCAAATAAGGAATTTATATTTTAACCAAAAACCTTTATGGATTATTTCCTTATCCAATAAGAAATAAACTAATTAATTATCATAATTTAAATTACGAATTTAAATTTTCTCAAAATTAAACTCGAATCTAAATAACAACTAATTATTATTTGTAATTTAAATAATCTCATCATTTTAAATTACTATAGAGAGCAACAAACCGTAACCATTATTGTCCGTTCTTAGTGTGCGACCCTATAGTTCAATTAACGTTGGCAGTAGGCTTAAATCACATTTTGATCCTACAAGTCATAAGCGGCCTCTAGCAAGACATTATGACTACCCAAGTTAAATGAAAAGCTCATCCGAGACAACCTTAAAGTAGCTAATGACATAATCCTTTTGTCACATGATATCTTGATAGAATATAAGGCATAAAAAAAGTCACCTTATATCGCTCTATATTTAATTTCTTGAAACCCAATTAGACTGACTAAACAAATGATATTGATCTCCATCAATTCATTTGAGCACGACCATGCATTTCTCAGTCTCAATCATCGAGGGGCCTAGAGATTCTCTCTTATAATAAGAGGGACAAATTCCATCTTAATCACTCATATCTCACTACATGATTCTTATTATGTTCAAGCATAATCTTTATAATCATCCGGTTAAAGACAACGTTTGATTATGTCAAAACATAATTCCTTATGTTGAGAACTATAGCAATCTCCGGTCTAAGGATTTAATGACAAACTACCAGAGATTAACTTATGACTTTGATCCATGTATTAATCTCAAGGCGGGTCTTGTCCAATATTTATTCTCAACTAATGCATATAAATTGATTTATATCTCATACACATATTCATCCCATGAATATCAATCAAATTTTATACTAATCTTAATTTATTGTTATTCCCACAACAATAACTGATTAGGAACATTTAGAATAATTAATAATATATTCAAGGACATTATTATATAATAAACATGTGAATTATGATATAGTAAATGCTCATAAATATTCAAAATATGTCCATACAATAGGCGTAGGGCACTATTACTAACAATCTCCCACTTGCACTAGGCCCACTCATCAATGTATCTAATATCTATGAACCTAGTATGACAATCATGCTTTGCTTGTGGTAGAGGCTTAGTCAATGGATCAGCAACATTGTCATCTGTTGGAACTCTGCATATTTTTACGTCATCTCTCTCAATGATTTCTCGAATGAGATGATAATGCCTAAATGTGTTTGGATCGCTGATGTGACCTAGGTTCCTTTGCTTGTACGATAGCACCATTATTGTCACAATGAACATCAACAGGATTTGTGATGCTAGGAACCACTCCAAGGTCAGTAATGAACTTCTTGATCCAAACTGCTTTCTTTGCTGCATCAGATGTTGCTATGTATTCAGCTTCAGTTATAGAATCAGCAACAGTGCTTTGCTTCAAACTTTTTTAGCTAACAACACCACCATTTAAACAAAACACATATCCTGACTGCGATCGGAAATCATCTTGTCAGATTGAAAGCTTGCATCTGTGTAACCACTTACAACCAGATCATCTTCCAATCTGCCATACACCAAGAACACATCTTTAGATCTTCTCAGATACTTAAGAATGTTCTTGACAGCCGTCCAGTGACTCTCACCGGGATCTGACTGGTATCTACTCGTTATGCTTAAAGCATAAGAGACATCTAGTCTAGTGCACACATAGCATACATGATAGATCCTATTGCTGAAGCATAAGGAATCTTGCTCATGCGCTCTCGCTCATCTTTTGTGTTAGGACACTGAGATTTGCTAAGTGTAATACCATGAGACATAGGCAAGTATCCTCTCTTGGAATCTTGTATACTAAACCTTTTCAGTACTTGTCTATGTAAGTACTTAGACTTAGACCAATCAGCCTCTTAAATCTATCTCTATAGATCTTTATCCCTAGGATAGGCAGCTTCGCCTAAGTCTTTTATTGAGAAATATTTCCCTAACCAAGACTTGACACTCTGCAAGGTAGGGATATCATTCCCAATGAGTAAAATGTCATCAACATATAAGACCAGAAATACAATGGCGCTCCCACTAACTTTCTATTGGAATTGTATCCTAAAGCCAATCATTTGATGATTGTGTTGATGTAAATTGTATAAATTGATATATTAATAAAAGTTATTTGATAGTTTATTCATTACAAGAACATCTTCTTAAAACTCCTAATAGTAATGAAGCTCTCAAGATCTTCCTTCACGATAAAGGAGGATTTATCTTTGAAGGTCCTTAAAAGAATTCGCGACCAAATGATATACTATGACAGGGCCATAGTACTATCAATTATAGGATGTTGTATATCATATTTGTTGGTTGTCCTCTTAACCAAGGAATGTAGAGTCACTGGTATGACATACAGGTGAAAGTGTAGGAGTACATTTCACCGAACGTGACTCATTTCGGATACTCTACTGTCAAAAGTAAATCCGAGAAGATATAGGTATAAGTATCCTTCAGACCTGAAGATCACAACCAGTGGCTTACAAGAAACTCATTGTACTTAGGTGCCGGACCACCTGGATTTCTAATTCAGCTACGAAAGGTTACTGGGTGTAGTCAAGTACTTGTGGTAGTCAGTTATGGATCAAGATGGAATTTGACCTATCCCGTTAAAAGGAGAAATGCTTGTGTTTCAATTTAGCAAGACCTTGGCCAAGGCACTTCATGTGAAAGTCACATGATCACTAAAATTGAAATCACTTTATGGATTTGCTGTTTAGAGTTGACAGTCTCTTAAGCCATCCTTAGCATTTGTGGTCAAGAGGATGAATTATACGGTAACTGTTTCTTAGGGTTCTTGGAGTTTGCTCGGCAACTCTTTGATCTATCCGGACGTTGGGTTCTATTGCTAGATGGGCACATCGATTAGTATAGAAAATTGTTTCTATGCTACCGGCTTAGGTTCGAACCTAGAGAGTCACACGCATAGAAGTTTCCTAGGATGATCTATTTGCTGATCAACGATTGAAAATCGTATATGATTTAATTAATCAATTTGATTGATTGAATTATCTCAATTGGATTAAGTACAAGTGAATAAGATTCAATTTGGTTTAAGTCTACTAGAAGGACTAATCAATTTCAAATATTAATTTGAAATTAGATTTGATTTGGATTTAAATAGATTCAGGATTAGCCAAATTTAATTTGGGCTAGGACCATGATCTATATTGGTTTAATCCAATAAATTCAAATTAGCTTAAAACCAAAAATCCAAACCCCATGTGTGAAAAAGGTTTTCTCGCATGATGAGATAACTAAAATCTCATCTCATGAGAAATTAAATTCTCATGCAGAATTTAATTTATAACTTTTAGTCTTCTTCAAATGATTTTCAAGTTCAAGAAAAATAAATTTTACTAAAAGGTGCCTCTTTGGTAGAGCACTCCACACAACTCTCCGTGCATTGATAAGTGTGTAAATTAATGTGCCTCTTTGGAAGACACTCCACACAACTCTCCGTGCATTGACAAGTGTGTGAATTAATGTGCCTCTTTGAAAGAGCACTCCACACAACTCTCCGTGCATTGACAAGCATGTGAATTAATGTGCCTCTTTGGAAGAGCACTCCACACAACTCTTCATGCATTGATAAGTGTGTGAATTTAATATGTCTCTTTGGTTTTCACAAAAACAGC
>UESW01001339.1:0-33621 GCA_900491605.1 Calamus simplicifolius | reverse complement strand
GTAGATACCAATCTGATCCAGGAGAAAAACACTGGCAAGTTGTTAAGACAATCCTTAAGTATTTGAGAAATACTAAGGACCAGTGGTTAGTCTATGGAGAGTCTGATTTGAAACTTGTTGGATATACTGATTCCAGTTTCCAATCAGATCATGATGATAGCAAAAGTGTATCGGGTTTCGTGTTTATCCTAAATGGTGGAGCTGTTTGCTGAAAAGTTCCAAGCAACATACAGTGGCAGATTCGGTGTGCGAGGCAGAGTACATCGCTGCATCAGATGCTGCGAAAGAAGCTGTGTGGCTGCGAAAGTTTATCTCCGAGCTTGGAGTGGCACCTTCCATAGATGGACCAGTCCTGTTGTACAGTGACAGTACTGGTGCCATAGCTCAAGCAAAGGAACCACGAGCACATCAGCGCACCAAGCACATACGGTTTCATCTTATACGAGAGATTGTAGACCGAGGTGACATAAATCTTCAGAAGATTGATGGAAAGGAAAACCTAGGTGACCCATTTACTAAAGCACTCAGCATCAAGGAGTTTGATGACTATAAATTGAAGATGGGTATTAGATACTGTAATGAGTGGCTTTAGGCTAAGTGGGAGTTTGTTGGGAATTGTATCCTAAAGCCAATCATTTGATGATTGTGCTGATGTAAATTGTATATAAATTGATATATTAATAAAAGTTATTTGGCAGTTTATTCATTACAAGAACATCTTCTTAAAACTCCTAATAGTAATGAAGCCCTCAGGATCTTCCTTCACGATAAAGGAGGATTTATCTTTGAAGGTCCTTAAAAGAGTTCGCGACCAAATGATATACTATGACAGGGCCATAGTACTATCAATTATAGGACGTTGTATATCATATTTGTTGGTTGTCCTCTTAACCAAGGAGTGTAGAGACACTGGTATGACATACAGGTGAAAGTGTAGGAGTACATTTCACCGAACGTGACTCATTTCGGATACTCTACTGTCAAGAGTTAATCCGAGAAGATATAGGTATAAGTATCCTTCAGACCTGAAGATCACAACCAGTGGCTTACAAGAAACTCATTGTACTTAGGTGCCGGACCACCTGGATTTCTAATCCAGCTACGAAAGGTTACTGGGTGCAGTCAAGTACTTGTGGTAGTCAGTTGTGGATCAAGATGGAATTTGACCTATCCCGTTAAAAGGAGAAATGCTTGTGTTTCAATTTAGCAAGACCTTGGCCAAGGCACTTCATGTGAAAGTCACATGATCACTAAAATTGAAATCACTTTATGGATTTGCTGTTAGAGTTGACAGGCTCTTAAGCCATCCTTAGCATTTGTGGTCAAGAGGATGAATTATACGGTAACTGTTTCTTAGGGTTCTTGGAGTTTGCTCGGCAACTCTTCGACCTATCCGGACGTCGGGTTCCATTGCTAGATGGGCACATCGATTAGTATAGAAAATTGTTTCTATGCTACCGGCTTAGGTTCGAACCTAGAGAGTCACACGCATAGAAGTTTCCTAGGATGATCTATTTGCTGATCAACGATTGAGAATCGTATATGATTTAATTAATCAATTTGATTGATTGAATTATCTCAATTGGATTAAGTACAAGTGAATAAGATTCAATTTGGTTTAAGTCTATTAGAAGGACTAATCAATTTCAAATATTGATTTGAAATTAGATTTGATTTGGATTTAAATAGATTCAGGATTAGCCAAATTTGATTTGGGCTAGGACCATGATCTATATTGGTTTAATCCAATAAATTCAAATTAGCTTAAAACCAAAAATCCAAACCCCATGTGTGAAAAAGGTTTTCTCGCATGATGAGATAACTAAAATCTCATCTCATGAGAAATTAAATTCTCATGCAGAATTTAATTTATAACTTTTAGTCTTCTTCAAATGATTCCCAAGTTCAAGAAAAATAAATTTTGCTGCCTCTTTGGAAGAGCACTCCACACAACTCTCGTGCATTGACAAATGTGAATTAATGTGCCTCTTTGGAAGAGCACTCCACACAACTCTTCATGCATTGATAAGTGTGTGAATTTAATATGTCTCTTTGGTTTTCACAAAACAGCGGAATTCTAAATGTTAGAATTCAATAGGCTGGCTAATATGAAACTATAAATAGAGGACATCCCTCACCAGATAACAAACACAAGATCAAAAGAGATCAAAAATTCTAAACAGTTAGAACCAAGTGTTACAGTTCTAAGAGTTAGAACAGAAAATTCTGGTGTGATTTTAGTGTTAGCAAAAGCTTGGTGGATCTTGGAGGAAGATTCAAGTGGAAGAATTCAAGATCAGCAAAATTATTTTTCCGCGAGCTAGCACTCCCGGAATCCGATCATTCGGGGCTTCGCGTGGACAATACTAGAGGCCGGACGATTGAACGGCTGCAGAGCACAAAGGATTTACCTACTGTTCTTAAGGTGAGTGATTTGATCCTTAGATCTTAAGGCAGGCTTCAAGATGAGTAGTATGACTTCTCATCTTGAAGATTAAGATATGATCTTAATTATTTAATTTATATGCAATACTTAGATCAAACGATCTTATAATATAAGGCAAAGATATGATCTTGATGCATGTTAGAAAGATTAATATGTAATCTTTAAATTTCCGCATTGATAATTGTTATCAAATTTTAAAATATGCATGCCTCGGAGATTAACTCTCCCGACACTTTCTTGTAAACACAAGGTTCATCTTCTTTTTGATAAATCTAAACTCTTTGACTGATTCATCAAAATGAAGATTTCAACTCCGAGAAGCCTGCTTCAAACCATAAATGGATCTTTGAAGCTTGCATACTTTACTAGAATTCTCAGGTTGTATAAAACCCTCAGGTTGTGTCATGTACACATCCTCAAGTAAGTTTCCATTAAGAAACATAGTTTTAACATCCATTTGCTAAATCTCATAGTCATAATATGCAGCAATGGAATGAGAATTCTAATAGACTTAAGCATGGCTACAGGTGAAAAAGTTTCATCATAGTCTATACCATGAGTTTGTTTGAAACCTTTTGCAACTAGCCTTGCTTTGTAAGTATGCACTTTACCATCCATATCAGTTTTCTTTTTGAAAACCCATTTGCACCCAATGGTCTTTGTACCTTCAGGTGGCTCAATCAAGGTCCATACCTGATTATCATACATGATTGGATTTCAGACTTCATGGCCTCTAACCATTTCTTAGAGTCTGGATCTAATATAGCCTCTTGATAGGTAGTAGGTTCATTTTGATCCACCAACAATACATCATGATTATCAGTCACAAGAAATCCATATCTCTAGGCTCATGACGTATCCTATCAGATCTACGTAATTTTTGTGCTACAGGTGTGTGTCAACAATGGTTTGTTGACTTTGAGCATCCACAGGCAGTTCAATGTTATCTTGTGGTTCTCAATTTCTTCGAGTTGTACCTTGCTCCCACTGGTTCCTTTAGAAATAAATTTCCTTTCTAGAAAGACACCATTCCGAGCAACAAACACTTTGTTCTCAATGGGATTGTAAAAGTAGTATCCTTTAGTCTCTTTAGGATACCCCACAAAAAAATATTGTCAGACTTGGGTTCCAGCTTATTTGAAACTTGACGTTTTACATAAGCTTCACAACCTCAAATCTTAAGAAAAGACAAACTGGGCTTTTTACCAGTCCACATCTCATATGGTGTCTTTTCAACCGCTTTGGTTGGAACTTGATTTAGTGTGAACGTAGCTGTTTCAAGTGCATAACCCAAAAGGTAAGTGAAAGATCCGTTAGACTCATCATAGATCGAACCATATCTAATAAAGTTCGATTCCTTCTTTCAGACACACCATTACATTGTGGTGTTCTAGGAGGAGTTAGTTGTGGAATGATTCCACAACTTCTAAGATGGTCATAAAATTCTTGGCTCAAATATTCTCCACCTCGATCAGATCGAAGTGCCTTGATTGTCTTGCCAAGTTGGTTTTGTACTTCATTTTGAAAAGATTTGAACATTTCAAATGATTCAGATTTGTGTCTCATCAAGTAGACATAACCATATCTACTGAAGTCATTAGTAAATGTAATGAAGTACTTGTAACCTCCTCTAGCATCTGAACTTAATAGTCCACATACATCTGTATGTATTAGGCCCAATAATTCATTGGCCCTTTCACTGTATCCAGTAAAGGGATCATTTGTCATCTTACCCAATAGATAAGATTCATATGTATCATATGATTCAAAATCAAATGAGTTCAAAAGTCCATCTTGATGGAGTTTTGATATGCGTTTCTCATTTATATGGCCAAGGCGACAATGCCAAAGATAGGTTAAATTTAAGTCATTGGACTTAAATTTCTTGGTAGTTATGTTATAGACAGAAGAATTGTTGGATTTTTGAAGATTCAAAACATAAAGACCATCTAGTAATTCAGCATTTGCATAGAACATGTCTTTATAATAAATGGAGCAATTATTATTCTTAATAATAAAAAAAACCATCATTATCCAAACAAGAAACTGAAATAATATTCCTACACATTGTAGGAACATAAAAGCAATTGTTCAAAACTAACAAAAGCCCACTGGGCAAAGAAAGTTCGTAACTTCCTACAGCTAAAGCAGCAACTTTTGCTCCATTGCCTACTCGAAGATCAACTTCGCCCTTCTTCAGTTGTCTACTCCTTTTAAGCCCCTGAACATTTGTGCAAATGTGAGATCCACATCCAGTATCTAATACCCAGGAAACTAGAAGGAGAAAAATTAATCTCTATAACATAAATACCTAAAGAACTAGTCTCACCAGCTTCTTCTTCTTCTTTAGATCCTCCAAATACAGCTTGCAGTTTCTCTTCCAATGACCAGGTTCATTGCAAAAGAAACAGACACCCTCCTTTGGGGCTTTAGCCTTGGGTTTAGGATTGGGCTTGGGTTGAGCATTGGACTTTCCAGCCCTTCCCTTACCCTTTCCTTTTCCTTTCTTCATAAAGCCCTTTCCCTTTTGAACCATCAGAACATGGCCAGGCTTGGATTTAATATTCTGTTCAGCAGTTTTAAGCATCGTATGCAGCTCAGAAATTGATTTGTCCATTTCATTCATGTTATAGTTCATGACAAATTGGCCATAACTATCAGGAAGTGAATTTAGGATCAAATCTGTTGCCAACTCTTGGCTCAATGGAAATCCAAGCCTATCAAGGTGCTCAATATAGCCTTTCATTTTCAACACATGAGTGCTAACTGAAGCAACCTCAGCCATTTTGCAAGAGTGCAATGCCTTGGTAGTATCATACCTTTCTTGCCTTACTTGTTGCTGGAACATTTCCTTTAGATTGACAATCATATCATAAGTTTCCATGTTTTCCAAATCTTTCTGAAGTTCATAACTCATGGAGGCTAGCATCAAGCATGCAACATCAATAGAGTCATTATGATGCTTCTCATAAGCATTCTTTTCAGCTCTAGAAGCATTATCGGCTGGTTCTTTAGGGTGAGGCTGATCCAGGACATAAAGCTTCCTTTCTTATTTGAGAATAATTCTCAAATTTTGAAACCAGTCAAGGAAGTTAGTCCCTGTAAGTTTGTCCTTCTCAAGGATTGATCGCAGTGACATAGTAAAATTGTTATTATTGTTGGCCATCTACAATAAATGCAAAGTTCGTTAAGTATTTTGATTATGAAAAACTCCCACTAAATTAACAACCCTCAATAATAATAATCATATTAATTTAGTGAGCTAAGATCCATATTTATACTCAACTTTAAGTCAGCTTTGGCATGACACTTAAAATTAAGTTATTTAGGTAGGTAACTCTTACCAATTGCAACTCATGCAACTCTTAGAAATTTATGAGATTTTGACATCATATGTCCCGACATGTTTAAATCCCATCTCATGCCATTAGTCCCAAAACCGTTTTGATAACCTAATTAAGTTAAACCATTTTAAACATATGGGTAGCACCATTACTCATCTTGTCTCACTAATGTAACCTAATGTACTTCTACTTTGGTAGAACCCACATTAAGGTGATAAAAGCCTTAACAAGTGTTTAAATATGGATGGCATGCCAACTTAAAATTTTATGTGAGGGATCTAGATAGATTTCATCATGCATTTAGTATCACATACTCATTGATATCATACATGGCATCACATACTTGTGAAACATCATACATAGCATCTCATACATGTATATAATAAACGTGTCATAGTATGGCCTTAACTAGATGATCTTCATAAGCCAATATGAAGATCAATGGTCAATCCTAGGTAATAATGAGCAACACCATAATGTCTACTTGACCATCATCTTGTGCATAACACCTAGCTCCTCCATCACCATAGTTGGATTGCATGACTTCAAATGGCTTGCTTTATCTTCTTGTTTTATTACAATAAATAAACAAATACTACTAAAATTAAAAGAAAAATTACAATGAAACAAAATGGCACGCATGCCATATTTAATAATTACAATCCCTTGTAAAAGAATAATAAAAACCTACCAATCATATTGGTCACAAGGCCATACTATGCACCATACAAAGCAATACACCATGCAAAATATATCATGTTATCATATAGCATATACATATTGCATTAAAGAAAATATGTTATAATAGGCGTGTTGTTTAAAATCAATTAAATTTATAAGGCTCTCCGATTAGGTAGTACGGTGGTTCGCACCACCATAAACAAATTGATAAATCCTTATTGATATGTGAATTCAGTTCATGTATTAATCTAATTAAGACAACACTGAAATCATATATCATGCTATTAAACACTTTAATTGCAATATCCCATTGGATTCTTAATCATATTAACGAATCCTTACAGGAAACAGATTCATCAATTAACACCTTAGAAAACCTATTATCTATGTCGTTCACGCAAACCCTAATATCTCATATATACAAGAATGCAAATCATTCCAAGATCATATACATCTCATACATACAATAAACATGGCATAATCAATTTTTATGAAAACGCAAGTAGCTCCGATACCACTATTGGATTACGTAATAGAAAATCCCAATATAATTGAAATAAAATGGAGGCAGCAAAAACAAAATAAATTTATTTCATAACCCACCAAGGATCACATGCGTTTCATAAAAACGAAAGAAGGATAAATGAAAAATATTACCTTTTGTTGATCAGTATGTAATCCGTCTGTTCTTGTGTTGGGTTTGCTCGTATCTTCAAAGGTGCTGCCTTCAGAAAGACGACCACTCTCTACAAGTATCCACACACAAACAGACACCAAACAGTTTTTGAATGCTAGTTCAAATTTCATTTTTCACAAAAAAAAAAAACCATCATCTTCAACTCTCTGTTTTTCTATTTTCAAGGCAAAAGGCACGACCCTTCAAATGCCCCAATAGATACAACCTTTCAAATGCCCCAAAGAAATTAAAACGTATATCATATATATACAAGTCTGCTAGGAATTTTGGTTAACTAGGATTTTAATTAATATTTATTTAAAACTCCTTTTAAATAATGATAATTTAAATCTAGTCCTTACCAAATAAGGAATTTATATTTTTAACCAAAAACCTTTATGGATTATTTCCTTATCCAATAAGAAAATATAACTAATTAATTACTTGTCATAATTTAAATTACAAATTTAAATTTTTTAAAATTAAACTCGAATCTAAATAACAACTAATTATTATTTATAATTTAAAATAATCTCATCATTTTAAATTACTATAGAGAGCAACAAACCGTAACCATTATTGTCCATTCTTAGTGTGCGACCCTATAGGTTCAATTAACGTTGGCAGTAGGCTTAAATTATTTTGATCCTACAAGTCATAAGCGGCCTCTAGCAAGACATTATGACTACCCAAGTTAAATGAAAAGCTCATGTTACGAGAACCTTAAAGTAGCTAATGACATAATCCTTTTGTCACATGATATCTTGATAGAATATAAGGCATGGAAAAAGTCAACCTTATATCGCTTATCTTTAATTTCTCGAAACCTAATTAGACTGACTAAACAAATGATATTGATCTTCATCAATTCATTTGAGCACGACCATGCATTTCTCAGTCTCAATCATCGAGGGGCCCAGAGATATCTCTCTTATAAAAGAGGAACAAATTCATCTTAATCACTCATATCTCACTACATGATTCTTATTATGTTCAAGCATAATCTTTATAATCATCCGGTTAAAGACACGTTTGATTATGTCAAAACATAATATTCCTCATGTTGAGAACTATAGCAATCTCCGGTCTAAGGATTTAATGACACAACTACCAGAGATTAACTTATGACTTTGATCCATGTATTAATCTCAACGCGGGTCTTATCCAATATTTGTTCTCAATAATATATAAATTTGATTTATATCTCATACACATATTCATCCCATGAATATCAATCAAATTATACTAATCTTAATTTATTGTTATTCCCACAACAATAACCGATTAGGACATTTAGAATAATTAATAATATTATTCAAGGACATTATTATATAATAAACATGCGAATTATGATAATAGTAAATGCTCATAAATATTCAAAATACCATATCCATACAATAGGCCTAGGGCACTATTACTAACACCCCCTTCCTGGCGCGCCAATCTGTTGCTGCCAAATCATTTTTAAGGAGCGTCAGGTGACAAAATGTTTCACAGGCCTTCAGAGGAATGACAGGGACCGCCTCCTTCAGCCGGGAACCTGCAAGAAAAGTCCCAGACTGGTGGTGCCGCGGGGATCCTCTGACGCTCAAGTCAGCGATTTGAGAACAGGGATTTGAATGAGAGTGAGATTCACCCTCCCTCCCCCTTGGGGTTGGGGTCCTTATATACCTGTTCGGGGGTCCCTCTTACCCTTCGTTGATGATAGTCGAATCCTTCCATTAGGATTGGCTCAATAAGCGGCGGGTGGGTGCGCAGTTGCTAAGCACGCACCGTAGATACGACAACTGCCCATTGTATATCGATAACTGCCTATGATTTTGGCAGAAAGTGGATTAGCGGGTCTACGTGGCAGTCTTAGGCGCTGTGGAGTTTACTCCCATGCGACTTGTCAGGCTGCAGGCCATGTCCGTCAAAGTAGGTGGCTACAGGCCATGTCCCATCAAAGTAGCGGGTCTACAGGCCGAGGGGGCAGCCAAGTGCCGATGCCGTACGAGGCCGAGGGCGCAGCCGAGTGCCGAGGGGAGCTCGTGCTGGGAGCTGAGGCCGTGCGAGGCCGAGGGGAGCTCGGTGACAGGAGCTGAGGTCGAGGCCGAGTGGAAGAGCCGAGGCCGAGGCCGTGCGAGGCCAAGGCCGAGTGGAAGGCCGAGGGGAGCTCGGTGCGGAGCGGTCGAGGCCGACAGAGCTGAGGCCGACTGAGGCCGAGGCCGACCGGGACCAAGGCTGACGGGGCCGAGGCCAACTAGAGCCGAGGCCGAGGTGGAGGCTCGAGGCCGAGGCCGACTGGAGCCGAGGCCGACTGGGGCTGAGGCCGACCGGAGCCGAGACCGACTGGGCCGAGGCCGATCGAGCCGAGGCCGATTGGGGCAGAGGCGACTGGGACCGAGGCCGATCGAAGCCGAGGCCGACTGGAGCTGAGGCCGACTGGGACCGAGGCCGACTGGAGCTGAGGCCGACTGGAGCTGAGGCCGACTGTGACCGAGGCCGACTGGAGCCGAGGCCAACTGGGACTGAGAGCTGAGGCCGATGAGGCCCAGAGGCCGACTGGGACCGAGGCCGATTGGAGCCGAGGCCACTGGGGCCGAGGTCGACTGGAGCCGAGGCCGACTTGGACCGAGGCCGATGGAGCCGGGCCGAGGCAAAGGCTCGAGGCTGAGGCCGAGGCTGAGGCGGAAGCTCGAGGCTGAGGGGGTGCTAGGTCCGAAGCCGAGGGCGAGGGGGGTCCCCCTGGTCGAAGCCGAGGGCGAGGGGACCTCGGAGACCGAAGGGGCCTCGGAGGCTGAAGTCACCCTGCGGGATGAGATGGGGCTCCGTCAGTTTCCTTCACGGTTTACTCTAACGGCGTTGGATCAGCCATCGGCCTCGAGCTTCCACCCGGCCTCGAGTTTTGCCTCGGCCTCGGCTTGAGCTCCCGCCTTGGCCTCGACCTCGAGCTTCCTCCTCGTCCTCGCCTCGAGAGAAATGCTTTTGAGGAGCGTCAGAAGACAGAAATACTTCACAGGCCTTCAGAGGATTGATAGGGACCGCCTCCTTTAGCCAAAAACCTGCAAGAAAAGTCCCACCGGTGGTGTCGGCGGGGACCCTCCGATGCTCAACTCAGCGATTTGAAAACAGGGATTTGAATGAGAGTAAAGATTCAGCCCCCCCCTCCCCCTTGGGGGTCGGGGTCCTTATATACCTATTCGGGGGCCCTCTTACCCTTCGTTGATGATAGTGAATCCTTCCATTAGGATTGGCTCAATAAGCAGCGGGTGGGTGCGCAGTTGCTAAGCACGTGCCGTAGATACCGACTGCCATTGTATATCAGTAACCGCCCTGATTTTGGCAGAAAGTGGATTAGCGGGTCTACGTGGCAGTCTTAGGCGCTATGGAGCTTACTCCCATGCGACTTTCAGGCTGCAGGCAATGTCCCATCAAAGTAGGTGGCTGCAGGCCATGTCCCGTCAAAGTAGCGGGTCTACAAGGCGAGGAGGCAATCGAGTGCCGAGGTCGTACGAGGCTGAGGGCAGCCGAGTGCCGAGGGGAGCTCGTGCTGGGAGCTGAGGCCGAGGGGAGCTTGGTGCTGGGAGTTGAGGCTGAGGCCGAGTGGAAGAGCTGAGGTTGAGGCTGTGCGAGGCCGAGGCTAGTGGAAGGCCGAGGGAAGCTCGGTGCTGGGAGGTGAGGCCAAGGCCAACTGGGGTCGAGGCCGATCGAGCCGAGGTCGACCGGAGCCGAGGCCGACCGGAGCCAAGGCCGACTGGGGTCGAGGCTAACCGGAGCCGAGGTCAACCGGAGCCGAGGCCGATCCGAGCCGAGACCGACTGGGGTTGAGGCTAACCGGAGCCGAGGCGACTGGAGCCGAGGCTGACTGGGACCGAGGCTGATCAGGGCCGAGGCCGATCAGGACCGAGGCTGACTGAGGCCGAGGCTGAGGCGGAGGCTCGACTAGGCCGACTGGAGCCGATGCCGACTGGGGCCGAGGCCGACCGGAGTCGAGGCCGATCGGAGCCAAGGCCGATGAGGCCGACTGGGGTAGAGGCCGACTGGGACCGAGGCCGATCGAGCCGAGGCCGACTAGGACCGAGGCCGACTGGAGCCAAGGCTGAGGCAGAGGCTCGAGGCCGAGGCCGACTGGGTGGATCCGAGGCCGACTGGGACCAAGCCGATCGGAGCCGAGGCCGATGAGGCCAACTGGGGCAGAGGCTGACTGGGACCAAGGCCAATCAGAGCTGAGGCCGACTGTTGCCGAGGCCGACTGGACCAGGCCGACTGGAGTCGAGGCCGAGGCGGAGGCTCGAGGCTGAGACCGAGGTGGAAGCTCGAGGCCAAGGGGGTGCCAGGTCGAAGCCGAGGTCGAGGGAACCCCGGAGACCAAGGAACCTCGGAGGCCAAAGGGATCTCGGAGGCCGAGGGGACCTCGGATGCCCAAGTCACCCTGCAGGACCGAGACGGGGCTCTGTCAGTTTCACAGTTTACTCTAACGGTGTTGGATCAGCCATATCATTTCCCATGACAACCAAAATCTGTATGCAAAAAAATTCTTTCCAAATATCCATTTTCTAAACAGTCAATTCTTAAAAAATCAATTCCTAATAAGAATCACTTCCATTTATCAAAAGAGACCCACATGGAATAGTTAAGTAAATAGGGAATGATGCATTGATCATGACACTTTTCAAAGCTAAAATATATTCTTAAACAATATTAAGTTGTTACTGTAGCTCCTCCCTGTTCTCTTCTGTGGTCTTGCTTTAAAATTAGTGCATCAGCCCCTTCCGTGTTGATCTCTGGTGGTCTTCTTCGTTGCAGTGGTTCTTGAGCTCGGGTCCTAGGTTTCCCTGTCCCATGGCTTGGATGGTGGTTCTGATGGCCGAATTCCAGGGAGACGAGCAGCGAAAGCAAGGTTTCAATGGGTTTCTTCTTCTTCCATCGCCAGCCGAGGTGGCACTGTTGGAGGCCAATTTTCGATGTGGTCCAAGTTCCGATGGAGGATCTCGAAGATAAATCAATGGGATGGCAACGGGCTGTTTTGATGAGGACTTTCCATCGATGGTTCTGGTGGAGGCTTTTATCAGGGAGTTTCGGTGTGGAGGTATTCCCAGCAAAATTGTTCCTTTAAGCTTGGCATTCCGGTGCTACATATTCCGTTTTGCTAATGCTGCTGCTAATGACATGGTGTTGCAGCAGCCTTGGGTGATTAATGGCTAGCCGGTAGCATCTGAAGCTTGGAGGCCGGAGTTCATCCCAGGGCTGACGCCATCTCTTCTGCTCTCTTGCGGATTAGATTGCCCAATCTCCCGATTGAATTTTGGAGGGAGGAGATTCTTAGGGAGATCATCGCGCCGGTGGGTCAGTTCGTATTTGTTGATTCGGCTACTTGGGTGAAGAACAGAGGAGGTTATGCCCGTGTTTGTGCTCATGTGGAGCTACGTTCTCCTCTCCGACCGGGGACTCGAGTGCGGGGACGATTGGCACATTCTGGCAACAGTTCGTGTACGAGCAGGTGGAAGGCATCTGTCAGCGCTGTGGCTCGTTGCATCTCTCCGGCTGCTGTTCTTCTTCGTCCAGGTCTACTGCTGAATCAATGTCAGATGGTCCCCTCTTTGGTGCTTGGATGTCTACAGTCTGGCAATGCAAGGAGGCTAAGGGCTCCCTGGCGGACGGAAGGAGGAAGCAGCGGTCAAAGGCGGTTCCTGTGTCCTCTGCTCCTCGCTCGGTCTCTTCTGCTCCGGACTCTATTCCGGGCATGTTGGTTGAGGGGTGGGTTGCACCGCTGAAGCTGGCTCGCCGGAGAAGAGCACGAGCTATTAAGGTGGATGGGGTACAGGCTGAGAGCTTGGGTCTGTTACCAGGGGAAAAGGCAATGCCTGCTTAGTGACTGTGTCTATGCTAGGGGTCTCAGGGCGTGC
The DNA here is from genome assembly GCA_900491605.1 of Calamus simplicifolius. NCBI lineage: Eukaryota > Viridiplantae > Streptophyta > Magnoliopsida > Arecales > Arecaceae > Calamus > Calamus simplicifolius. The sequence continues at coordinate 20,586 of UESW01001339.1, read as the reverse complement.
CGGTTTGGTTGAGGGTGTGTCGGCAGCAGAAGGGATTCAGAATTCTGGGGCTGCTATCTCCCAAAATTTGCTGTCTAAGAATCCTTTTGCTTCTCTTGATATGGATTCTGGTGGAGTTAGCCTTTTGGGGAGTAGAGATGCTTGTCCAAGTCCTCTCAAGCGGGCCCGTCCGATGGAGTATCTGGCCCCTAGGCTAATAACTAAAATGGATAAAAAGAAAGGAAAAGGCAGTGCCTCCACATCTAAAGCTAAACAAGTTAAATCTCATGAGTACAACATTTGAATGCTATCTCGGGTCCTCAGTGGTGTCATTCTAAGGATCTGGTAGGGGAGAAGGTCCTGTCTCTATTGGCCACTGGCTCTTCCTATGACCCATTGACTTCGGCTATCCTGGGCCAGGGTCTAGGATTGAGTTCTTCTAATCAATCCCCTCGGACTAATGAGGTCCAAGTTCGATGATTTGCTCTTCACAGAGCCTTGAGGATGGCACTAGCTCTTTTGAGTGCCTTCCTGATAGTACGATGGCAGAAGTGCAGGGGGGGTCCCAGTTTCCTCTTCATGCGAAATGAAGATCCTTGTATGGAACATTAGAGGAGCTCGAAAGCCGTCGTTTCAATCCTCTTTTGGTAGATTGCTGCATATCCATAATTTTGATATTGTGTTCTTTTAGAAACCAGACTTCGGGGGGTGGTCTGGCCTGGTTTCGGAGACAGATAGTTCATGATTGGTCATTGTATGCGGTTGAGGCTGTGGGCCTATCTGGAGGCAATATAGCCATTTGGCGCTCCTCTGCTATGAAGGTTGATGTTGTACATCAAAGTAATCAGCACTTAGGCCTTGTTGTTTCAGAGGGCTCTTCTGACTCTTGGCTTCTATCGGATGTTTATGCCAGTACCGATTTTGGGAAAGATGACTTTTATGGTCTGATCCTCATTCCATTCTTGCCCAGGATATCCCATCCATTGTTGTTGGTGATTTCAATTGTATCACTGAAGTTAGTGAAAAGCGTGGGGGTAGAAGGGTCACTGGCACAGCTGATATCACTGAATTTAGGGATTTCATCAGCTCGGCTGGCCTTCTGGACTTGGAATTTTCGGGACCTCAATTCACCTGGTGCAACAACCGTCAGGGTTCAGCTCAAGTTTGGGAGAGGCTTGATATAGATTGGTTCGGATCAGTGGCTTCAGAATTCCTTTCTGCTATTGTACTCATCTCCTGAGGATTGCTTCAGATCACTGCCCCATTCTTATCTTTACGAAGATTGATCATTATCAACGGAGGTAGTTCAGATTCGAGCAGTTTTGGACTTCATATTCAGTGGCTAGAACTATCATATCCCAAGTTTGGCATATTCCCATCTGGGGCAATGCTATATATCGTCTTTATCGTTGTCTCTTGTGGTTAAACGAAGACTTGTCAGATGGAATAGAATGGAGGTTGGTGATCTAGTCAGGCAGGTGGAACAGCTTGAAGCTGACATTAGTTCCTTGCAGGCTAAGGAGGACCAGGAGGGCATCCTTGTGGACTCTGACCTTTCTGCTCTCCGGGCCAAGCTCGCATTGCACCACTCTCTGCTTATCCAGCAAGAGATCTATTGGAGGCAACGGTCCAGGATCCAATGGATTCGTGAAGGGGACCTAATACTAGATTTTTCCACCAGGCCACTCTGAAGAGGCGTGCTGCTAACAGGATCCGCAGATTAGCTGATGAGGCGGAGCATTATCATGAGGATCTTTCTTCTATACGGGACCAGCTCCTTCACTTTTTTCAGGCTAGATGGTTGGAGTCTTCTGGCTATGGCTCTTCGGTCTTCCAGGTCCCTGACTCTAGGAAGGTTTCTTCTTTGGAGAATGAAATGCTTATAAGACCTTTAACTGATGATGAGATTCGATCAGCTCTATGGGAGCTCGGGCCGGATAAGGCCCCGGGGCCTGATGGTTTTCCACCTTTCTTCTTCCGTCATTACTGGGACATTGTTGGTAAGGAGGTGGCTCAGGCTATTCATATTGTATTTCAAACCAAGACCATCCCTGCTGATTGGAATCAGACTCTTATTACCTTGGTGCCCAAATATAATGATGTTTCCCTTCCACAGCACTTTCGGCCTATCAGTTTTTGTACTACTTTGTATAAGGTATGTGCATGTTTGCTTGCTGGCCGCCTTCGCTTGGTGATCCCACGTCTTATAGCAGTGGAACAGGGGGCGTTTATCAGAGGGCGCTCATTTCAGACAATGTCCTTATTGCTCAGGAGTTTATGTATGATCTTCAGAGAGCCCCAGCCAGACAGTTCCTTATGGCTATCAAGGTGGACATGGAGAGAGCCTATGATAGACTTAGCTGGACTTTCCTGTACCACTCTCTTCAGGAGTTTGGTTTTGATGATCAGTTTATCGAGTGGATTATGGCTTGCATTCAGAGGCCTTCTTTCTTGCTGATCATTAATGAGAGCCTGACTGAATTTTTTCATTCTTCGGTAGGGCTGCGTCAGGGATGGCCTTTATCCCCTCTGCTGTTTATTTTAGCGGCTTATGATCTCTCTCGTGCCTTCTATCAGGCACAGGCTGATTGTAGCATTGCCCCTTTTATGGCCAGCCCTGGGGTCCTGCAATCTCTCATCTTTTTTTGCTGATGATTGTATTTTACTGGGTCTGGCTACCTCTAATGCTTCTTCCTTTGCTGACATCATCCAGCGTTATTGTCAGGCTTCGGGCTAGAAGGTCAATGTTTCCAAGTCTTCTATCAGCTTCAGTCCGAAGACCTCCGGAGTTACCAGGGAAGCTATAGTCATACGCTGGGTATCTCATCTCAGACTGACCGCTTACAGTACTTGGGGGTTCCCATGATAGGTAGACATCCCTGCTGTGCTGACTATTCTGATCTTGAGCTACGGGTCCGTCAGCACATTAAGGGGTGGCAGGTTACAAGATAATCTATGATGGCTAGGATCACTATCATTCGATCGGTTCTCTCCTCCCTTCCTATGTATCTTCTTTCCAATGCTGCCATCCCGATCTCTTGTCTCAGGAGGATTGAGAGATGTTTAGGAACTTCCTTTAAGCCTTTATGCAGGATGGGCATGGTATCCACCTTATGTCTTGGGAAGAGGGTTTGTATGCCGATCCAGGAGGATGGCCTTGGATCTAGTCTTGACTATCAGAAGGGAGGCCCTTTTGGCCAAGCATGCCTCACGGTTCATCCTGGAGCCGCAGAGTCTATGGAGTTCTTTTATGCAGGCGAGATATGGTGATTGGACATCCTCTTCGCATATACAGTCATCGTGTCGTATTCTTCCTTTTGAAGGAGGTTTGCCGATATGGTAGCTCCATTTGAAAAACATTTCATGGATGATTGGAGATGGCTCTTCCATTGATGTTATTCAGGATACCTGGATCTCCGACATCTCTCTCTCTCTCGATGGCCGTTCTTCATTAGTGTTGATGTCCCTAGTACTATGAGAGTTAAGGAGTTGATCTCTGCTGATACTTCCTCTTGGAATGCCCCGCTGGTGACCCGGCTTTTCGGAGAGGAGCTCTCGTCGGATTCTTACTATTCCGCTTATCCCGGGTATTTATGATGATTGTAGACTTTGGCGGAGATCTTATCTTCCTAAGGCCCCACTAAGGATCTTGTGAAGATCTTCAGGCCTCAGTCTCTGGATCGTTGGATGCTGCGTGGATCTGGAAGCTTCCCATCCTTCCTAGGGTTTAGCTCTTCATATGGAAGCTTCTGTGGGAGTGTCTTCCTACTTGTGCTTTGCTTGTGAGGAGGGCTTGCCTATCCAGTCTACCTATCCGTTATGTGGTTTGGAGGAGTCTTGATGCAAGACCGATTCGCATGCATGTAATTTTTTTTTTTAATGATTAATAATTGCAGTTGATTATTCTCTCAAGTAATAGCCTAAGAGGGATTCAGGAAAATTCACAGTAAATCCGCACGCGAAATAGTTCCAAAAAATAAGGAAGAAGGACCACCGAGGCTAAGAAGCCCGGTAGGGTTTTCTCTCCTACAATAAAGTTACTAGTAGATTAGAAGGTGTACCTAGCAAGAGGGAAAGATCAAAGTGTTGAAGGGGTTGCTCTGCCTAGCGGATGCGCCCTAGATGATCAAGCCTTGAGCCCACGGATTGCGGCCAAGTATCCGCTGACCTGGATGATGATCATCTTGAATCCTAGATTCGTGGCTACTCAGAATCTGCAAGATCACCATACAAGGGTTAAAGAATAATAGAAAAAATTTAGAATAGAGGCAAGAGACAAGGAAGGATAGAGAAAGAGGAGGCCGGCCAAGGACTCTTGGGCGTCCACTATTGGAAGACAAAGGTGGCGGCCAGATTCCTCCTGGAGACTTGGGATGTTGGCACGCGCAGGAGAAGGGAAACAAGAGCACAGAGAACCAATTAACAAAAATCACAATAGCTTAAAACTTGAATTGATTAATTAATAATAAAGATACATCATTCATACAAGAGGTCTCTTTATAGAGCAAGTTTTTACACTACTTTGTATAAGGTATGCATGTTTGCTTGCTGGACGCCTTCGCTTGGTGATCCCACGTCTTATAGCAGTGGAACAGGGGCGTTTATCAGAGGGCGCATCATTTCAGACAATGTCCTTATTGCTCAGGAGTTTATGTATGATCTTCAGAGAGCCCCAGCCAGACAGTTCCTTATGGCTATCAAGGTGGACATGGAGAGAGCCTATGATAGACTTAGCTGGACTTTCCTGTACCACTCTCTTCAGGAGTTTGGTTTTGATGATCAGTTTATCGAGTGGATTATGGCTTGCATTCAGAGGCCTTCTTTCTGCTGATCATTAATGAGAGCCTGACTGAATTTTTTCATTCTTCGGTAGGCTGCGTCAGGGATGGCCTTTATCCCCTCTGCTGTTTATTTTAGCGGCTTATGATCTCTCTCGTGCCTTCTATCAGGCACAGGCTGATTGTAGCATTGCCCCTTTATGGCCAGCCCTGGGGTCCTGCAATCTCGCATCTTTTTTTGCTGATGATTGTATTTTACTGGTCTGGCTACCTCTAATGCTTCTTCCTTTGCTGACATCATCCAGCGTTATTGTCAGGCTTCGGGCTAGAAGGTCAATGTTTCCAAGTCTTCTATCAGCTTCAGTCCGAAGACCTCCGGAGTTACCAGGGAAGCTATAGTCCATACTCTGGGTATCTCATCTCAGACTGACCGCTTACAGTACTTGGGGGTTCCCATGATAGGTAGACATCCCTGCTGTGCTGACTATTCTGATCTTGAGCTGCGGGTCCGTCAGCACATTAAGGGGTGGCAGGTTACAAGATAATCTATGATGGCTAGGATCACTATCATTCGATCGGTTCTCTCCTCCCTTCCTATATCTTCTTTCCAATGCTGCCATCCCGATCTCTTGTCTCAAGAGGATTGAGAGATGTTTAGGAACTTCCTTTAAGCCTTTATGTAGGATGGGCATGGTATCCACCTTATGTCTTGGGAAGAGGGTTTGTATGCCGATCCAGGAGGATGGCCTTGGGATCTAGTCTTTGACTATCAGAAGGGAGGCCCTTTTGGCCAAGCATGCCTCACGGTTCATCCTGGAGCCACAGAGTCTATGGAGTTCTTTTATGCAGGCGAGATATGGTGATTGGACATCCTCTTCGCATATACAGTCATCGTGTCGGTATTCTTCCTTTGAAAGGAGGTTTGCCGATATGGTAGCTCCATTTTGAAAAACATTCATGGATGATTGGAGATGGCTCTTCCATTGATGTTATTCAGGATACCTGGATCTCCGACATCTCTCTCTCTCTCGATGGCCGTCTCATTAGTGTTGATGTCCCTAGTACTATGAGAGTTAAGAGTTGATCTCTGCTGATACTTCCTCTTGGAATGCCCGCTGGTGACCCGGCTTTTCGGAGAGGAGCTCTCGTCGGATTCTTACTATTCCGCTTATCCCCGGTATTTATGATGATTGTAGACTTTGGCGGAGATCTTATCTTCCTAAGGCCCCCACTAAGGATCTTGTGAAGATCTTCAGGCCTCAGTCTCTGGGATCGTTGGATGCTGCGTGGATCTGGAAGCTTCCCATCCTTCCTAGGGTTTAGCTCTTCATATGGAAGCTTCTGTGGGAGTGTCTTCCTACTTGTGCTTTGCTTGTGAGGAGGGGCTTGCCTATCCAGTCTACCTATCTGTTATGTGGTTTGGAGGAGTCTTGATGCAAGACCGATTCGCATGCATGTAATTTTTTTTTTTTTTTTAATGATTAATAATTGCAGTTGATTATTCTCTCAAAGTAATAGCCTAAGAGGGATTCAAGAAATTCACAGTAAATCCGCACGCGAAATAGTTCCTAAAAATAAGGAAGAAGGACCACCGAGGCTAAGAAGCCCCGGTAGGGTTTTCTCTCCTACAATAAAGTTACTAGTAGATTAGAAGGGTGTACCTAGCAAGAGGGGAAAGATCAAAGTGTTGAAGGGGTTGCTCTGCCTAGCGGATGCGCCCTAGATGATCAAGCCTTGAGCCCACGGATTTGCGGCCAAGTATCCGCTGACCTGGATGACGATCATCTTGAATCCTAGATTCGTGGCTACTCAGGAATCTGCAAGATCACCATACAAGGGTTAAAGAATAATAGAGAAAATTAGAATAGAGGCAAGAGACAAGGAAGGAGTAGAGAAAGAGGAGGCCGGCCAAGGACTCTTGGGCGTCCACTATTGGAAGACAAAGGTGGCAGCCAGAGTTCTCCTGGAGACTTGGGATGTTGGCACGCGCAAGAGGAGGGAAACAAGAGCACCAGAGAACCAATTAACAAAAATCACAATAGCTTAAAACTTGAATTGATTGATTAATAATAAAAGATACATCATTCATACAAGAGGGTCTCTTTTATAGAGCAAGAGACTTGGGGCCCAAGAAAATACATATATGGAAAGAGAGAAAAGAAAAAAGGTGCCTTAATCAAATTTGGCATGAAATCTGTAGTGTCCAGATGAGGAAGGTGATCTTCTAGATGCAATCAGCGGCAGCTGGATTCGGCATGAAATCTGTAGCATCCATATGAGGCAGGTGATCTTCTAGATATGATTGAGATGCAATCAGCGGCAACTTAATTTGGCATGAAATCTGCAGCGTCCAGATGAGGAAGGTGATATTCTAGATGCAATCAGCGGCAGCTGGATTCGGCATGAAATCTGTGGTATCCAGATGAGAAAAATGATCATCCAGATCGGGAAGTTGCTTGCTCTGCTTGGTGGAATGTGGGCTGCTTGAAGTAGATGTGGCACCAACTTGAATTTAGCAGCTCTGTTTGACTGTGATGGCCTTGTCTTCTGCTCCAATACTGATGTCTCCTCTTGTAAGCGGATGAACTTACTACAGGACTCACATTAAAATAAACTAAACTGGATATAACTCAATTTAGAATAAAATGAACTGGACGAGACTCAAAATAAACTAAACTTTATTTCCCAACTCAAGACTTGAATCATAACTAATCAGATATCCGCAGAGGGTTAAGAATCCTCTGCTTGATCCTGGTGCCCGCACGAATTCTCCCAGGATGGGAAGAACTCGACCTCATCGAGTATGGGTCATTCTGGCTCTAGTATCTCTTTAGTAGGTCTGGGTCGAGGTGCTGTAAGTCCTCTCGAGTAATCCATGAATCGTCAGATTCGGGGCGACCCTGCCATCAGACCAGGTAGCGTTGATAACCGTGGTTCCGGGTCGTAATGGCTTGATCGTCTAGGATACGCTCGATCCACTCTCTTCGCTCAGGTAAAATTGGTGGTGGACACTTTTGGGTAGGTTCGCTAATGAAAGGAGGGTTAGGTCCAAAGTACTCACTAGGAATCGTTGTCAGTTCCCTATATTCTACTAGGTCTGCAATATTGAAGGTAGAGCTAATGCCCAATCCGAGGGCAGATAGGCATTGGGTCCTACCTTCTCTATTATTTTAAAGGGACCAGCTTTACGAGCGTGAAGTTTCTTAACGGTACTTGGTGGGAACCGTTTAGGCCTAAGCCTAACCATGACATAATCCCCTACACCGAACTCTTTGGCTCTTCTTCGGGAGTTAGCCAGTCTTTTATAAGTTTCATTACTTAGATTTTTTTTGGCTAATGTCCTTATGTAAGTCTTTGATATGCTGTGCAAATGCTTGTGCGGACTCTGAGACTTGTGTGTGGAGGGGTAAAGGAATTAGATCAAGTGGACGATTAGGCTTATACCCATGGACTATCTCAAATGGACTCTTGCCCATGGACCTATTCACTGAGCTATTGTAGGCGAACTCTGCACGAGGTAGTAATAAATCCCATGTCCCTAGGTATTCGTCTACAAGGCACCTAAGAAGGTTTTCTAGACTACGGTTCACCACTTCAGTTTGCCCACCCGTTTGGGGGTGAAAGGCTGTGAAAAAATTAAGTTTGGTCCCTAACATATGCCATAGCATTTTCCAAAAGTAGCTGGTGAACCTAACATCCCTATCAGAAACAATGGTCTTAGGTAGGCCATGGAGCCTGACCACGCTGTCTAAGAAAAGTCGGGCTATCCTAGATGTGTTAAAGGTTTGCGAACAAGGGATGAATGAGCCATCTTAGAGAACCTATCGACCACTACAAAGATGGAGTCGTGCTTGTTTTGGGTTTAGGTAATCCTAGAATGAAGTCCATACTGAGGTCTTGCCAAGGACAATCAGGCACTGGCAAAGAAGTATATAGACCGGTGTTATGCTTCTGCTGTTTTGCAACGACACAAGTTCGACATCGGGCTATTATTAGGACAACGAGCCTTTTTAATCCTGGCCAGTAAAATTGGTCCTCTATCGCTAGAATAGTCTTATCTCTTCCAAAATGACCAGCTAATCCCCAGCATGCGTTTCCCATACTAGAATTCTCTAAGTGTCGTCCTAGGGATACAAAGTCTATTTCCCCTACAAAGGTAACCATCCTGGATGGTATAATACTAGGAATTCTCTAAGTGACGTCCTAGGGATACAAAGTCTATTGCCCCTAAAAAGGTAACCATCCTGGATGGTATATATAATCTACACTGGTACTGGATGGCCCTAGCTGAAGGATCTTATAAATTTCACCAAAGTCATGACAGGTCTCATATTCATCTTTTATCCGGTCGAATCCTATCACTACAACATATATTAGTTTTAGTGACGCCAAAATCCATCGCTAAACTGGATTTAGCGATGCATTAGCGACGCCCAGCGACACAAAAAATGGCGTCGCAATATTGCGACGCATTGCATTTGACTGTGTCGAAATATTGCGATGCCAGGTCCTTGCGTTGCAATATTTAATAATAATATTTTAGAAATATTAGCAACGTAATTTCAGTCGTTAATGCGTCGCTAATTAATTTTTTTTAAAAAAAATATAAAATATTAAAAATTAAAATGGTTAATACAATTCATTACATTTTAAATATTGATCGAAACACTAATATTGATCGAAACATTAATCATTAAATTTCTAAAAATAATTAATATATTAAAATTTTGAAGTTTTCATGTACAAAACATAAAAGTAAAGAAAAAAATACATCAAGAATCCGCACTATCACGATCACGTGGTGGCTGGAAACCCTGCGACATGCGGCTAACCAAATCCTATATCTGATACATCTGCTCTCTCATATCTGCAAGCTCCTGTTGAAGGCCTCCCGTGCGCTGGTCGAACTCTTGCTGAATCTCCTTCCGAACGTCCTGCTGAATCTCCTCCGAACGTCCTACTGAACCTCCTGCCGAACCTCCTCCGTAATAGATCTCCGAATATCGTCTAAACTGGCAGGAATATCGCCAGAATAGTGCGAACTGGAGGCCTGATGGGGAAAATATCAGAAGCTCTAGTGCCCAGACCATAGACCCTGCGGTCTCGCGGCTGGGCACCAACAGCCTCCAAAAACACACGTCGACTCTCCTCTGGTGAGAGTTCGACGGGCAGTCCCCCATCAGTGGAGTCGACCTGCGATGCCTAAGACTGAAGCTCTTTGACTCGTACCTTTGAATTATAAAATCAATAATAAATGAATCAATAAATTTTCTAAATAAAATTTTAGAAATTAAATAGATACAATATAAAGCTAATTTCTTACCGCAACCTCCCACGATCGTGTATCGACCCAGGAACCGTCCCTCCTGGTGTGTGTCGCCCTGAATAGACGAAACTCACCAGGATCTCCGCCCTCCTGCTCAGACTACAACAAAAAAAAATGATATAAATGTAAGTATTTGTAAATAACTAAATTAGTAATTAAATTATTTATGTTTTCTTACCATACGACGTCTGTGCTCCTGAATCGAAATGGACCCCAGTGTGGCGGGAGAGACCCATGCCAGGACCGCCCCTCTCGGATCGGCGGTTTATGCTGGCTGATGCGGACCTCTTGCGCTAGTCATCAGACTGCCACACCTGCTGCCACTCGTGCCAAATACCCTTCGGCACATGCGCATGACGCTCACCCAATGCCCTCAACGATGAAGCATGTTGGAGTATCGGCGTGCCGTAAGAGCATTTCATGCTGCCCTAATGGCATCATGGATGGCAGGGTCCCACATATACTTTTTCTGCATTGAAATAAACAGTTAGTTTCAAAATTTATTAATATTAAGAAATTTTATATCAGTGATAAATTGTATTTAATAAGTTTACCTGAAACTCTGAAAAATAAAACTCCCTCGTGGCTGCAGATACATGGCACCAATCGTAGCCACTGGGATCAGCACGCCTCTGAAATATGGAGCTGGTCCGGCTCGATACATGATGTTGCTCAATAAATATGTTAAAAAATGCATGTTTATAAGTAATTGACTTAAAAACATAAACATATATTTTAATTAGTATATACTTACAGCCCATGAGCATCCAGTCCAAGTACGGTGCGGCCGACGGTGGAAGAACTCTCGGAGGTATGTGCCGATCGGCTGGAGGATAATACTAATGCAGGATCACCGTCGATGGCTGGAGAGATCGGAGGCTGTGCGATGTGTGGAGATCTGAACTCTCCATCTCAAAGCTCATGTGATCTGATGCAGCAGGGCTACGTCCCTGCTCACTCCGTCTGTCGCCGGTAGATATACCTCGGCCCGTCATACTGAAAATACTAAAGATTCATGCAATGTAATTACGATTAATGATTGAATATGTAAAAATATAACATTTAAAAATAAATTGAATTTGAAAAAACCTCTATGTTTAATCGGTGTCATTTGTTTCGTGAAATGTTGGTTCAACATCCGATGCTGTATCGGACTGCAATTCAGTTTCATTATCATTGGAAGGAAACCGAACATTTTTATCCGCAATTTCTTGGACATCACCATTTGGATCTTTAAGTGATGTTTCAGGAGCCCTTGTGTCATCCTCAATTGCATGCATTTCCATCTCATCCTCTTGAAATGCAGGGCACTCGGCTGATTGACTTGATGAACTCTCGTCTAATACGATTGTTGAACGTGGGACAATTTTAGAAATAGCCCACCAATCTGCTTGTCGTTGCACAAACTTGGATATCCGCAGTAAAACACTTGCTGAGCTTGGGATGCAAGGATGAATGGTTCATATTTCTGCAATCTTCGTCGATGGTTCACTTCAACTAGATTGTAGTCGTTATGAACCCTTTTGCCCACAGGAACTGTCGGATCGAACCAATCGCAACGAAACAATACGGTTCATTTCATAGGCCAACCGGGATATTCAACTTCAACCACTCTACTAACTTTCCGTAATAATCCTACATATTTGCTCCAACACTTTCTCCTTTAACACACACGCTCCAATTCTGCGTGCCTCTTGAAGCTGCTAGTCGTTCAATTTGAAATTTGTACCCATTAACAAAATAGCCAGTAGAGGTTGTTATGGTCTTCAATGGCCATTGCGATAGACATTTAATGAAAATATTGTCAGTTGTGGACCATGGACCATGGACCGTTTACCTATAAATTAATAAGCTATTCACAACCAATTCGAAAAAAAAAGCCATTATTGAAATTGATTGAGTGATACTACTCACAAATTCATAAAACCAGCGAACTCCGTTTCTAACTTCTACCCAATGACAACTTGACTGATGTCGGGATTCATCTGTCGTTGTCTATCATAATACATCCTTATAGGATGATAACGATTAAAACTTATGTTAGCAATTAAATATTATGGTATATTGCAATTTAAATTAGAAGTTTCAATTAAGCATTGAAGTATATACTTACTCAATGTATGGATCGACTTCTCTACAGTTCATTAGGATGTAATAATGTGCTGCATTATACTCCATATCGCTAAGATTTCTTGACTTCTGCCCCCAAATGAACGGCCGATACCTTTAAAAACTGATATTCTACCATCATTAGGTTCTCCTTCGTCCACACATACGTCATCGTTACGACCAAGATTTCGGCTCCTCGTGCGGACGTGACCCTCAAAGTAATGCGAGGCAAAAACTGAAACTTCTTTGACCAAGTGTGCATTGCATATAGAACCTTCAACCCTTGCCTTATTACGCATATTATTTTTTAACTTCTTAAGGTACCTATATGTAAAGGTGAGAAAAAAAATAAACCAATTTTTTCGCAATGAAATAATATTTGAAATATCAACATGTCTTACTGATGTATATATTTACCTCTCAAAGGATACATCCAGCGATACTGCACGGGACCAGCTATGCTCGCTTCGTATGGCAAGTGAACCGGTAAATGCTCCATTGAGTCAAAAAAATTGGGAGGAAATATTCGCTCTAGCTTGCATAAAATAATTAAAATTTCCTCCTCAAGCCTTGCCATGGATGCAGAAGAAATGACTGCGGCAGATAACTCCTTGAAGAACAAGCTGAGCTCCGTCAATGCCTTCCAGACATGGTGCGGAAGCAACTCACGAAAAGCTATAGGCAATAACCGTTGCATAAAAACATGGCAGTCATGACTCTTCATGCCGAACAACTTGAGCTTATGCATGTCCACACACCTATCGATATTTGAAGCATAACCATCTGAAAATTTTAACCCTCTAACCCAGTTACATAAAACTTCTCGTGAATTTCTGTCAAGAGCGTAACAGGCTTTAGGATAGGTCCCGTCGGTACTCCTCCTCAAATCACCTCTTCTGCAATACTGATTAAGTTCTTCTCTTGACTTTGCAGTGTCATTGGTTTTTCCCGGGATGTTTAGCACCGTGTTAAATATGTTATCAAAGAAATTTTTCTCGATATGCATAACATCCAAGTTGTGCCGGATGAGATTTGTGCTCCAATACGACAAATCTCAAAATATACTCCGCTTCTTCCAGTTATGTTCTTTACATATACGGCCATTTATTTATCTGCATCTGGTTCCCAAGCATACCTCAACCCAAATGCTCTATAGTATCAAATATATCTGTGCCAGACCTAATCGGTTCGGCGAATTTTGTGACTGCTTTGTTCTTCCGGAAGGCGATCAAGTTACGCCTGTAAGGATGATTTGGAGGCAAGAACTTCCTATGATTATCAAACCATGACTGCTTACCACTCTTCTGCAATGTAAATGCATCCAGAATCATACATCAATGAGGGCATGCCAGACATCCAGCAGTGCTCCAACCAGACAACATTGCATATGCCGGGAAGTCACTTATTGTCCACATCAAAGCAGCTCTCATGATGAAATTTTGTTTCATAGAAATATCGTAGGCTATGACTCCTGTTTCCCACAACATTTTCAATTCGGCCACCAACGGTTGCAGGAAGACATCAATCTTTTCCTTTGGATTTGATGGTCCTGGAACCAAAACTGTCAAAAACATTGCAGTATCTTTCACGCACTTCTATGGAGAAAGGTTATATACAGTCAGTATCATAAGCCAACATGAATACCGTTGCCACGCTTGACCAAATGGTTGAAAGCCATTGGTACAAAGACCTAACACTATAATAAATTTATTATTTTTTGACACTAAAATAATATTTTCTGACGCTAAAAAATGTCAAAAAATATCATTCCGATGCTTTTTAAAGCATCGGGATAGGGAGTGAAGGCGCAGAATCCCGATGCTTTTCTAAAGCGTCGGCATGAGCGTCGGGACATGCCGACACTTTAAAGTGTCGGAAACTTAAAACGCTATAAAGCGTCGGCATGGTTTCCTCCCGCCACCCGAACCCGCCCGTCCCTGCAGTTCCCCCCCCCCCCCCAAAAGAAACCCGCGCCCACCCCCAAACCCCAAACAACCAAAGAACAGCAAGAAAAAGCACCGTGATCTCCCCATCCAGTTTCTTCCCCTTTTGAGATCGATCTCCCCATTCATCACCTCTTGAGATATAAAGCTTTTAAGAAAAATACCAAATCAAAAGGATAAGAGAAAAATCTGAATTCAATTTTCTAAGAACACCTTGGTCAATCCAAAGCTCAATCAATAGCATCCAAACTTCAAATCTAGTGTACATGAAAAGAAACACACAAACACTCAGAGAAGAAAAAAATTTCATGGATCTTATGCTTATCAAAAGAAACAAGTTGATGAGGGGTAAAATCGTCATTGCATTGTTGACCGCTCACATCGGCGATGGGGTCGCACCCAGTCAAAATGCCATGCTGGCGCGACATTCTAGCGACAAGAGTCTCCTCGTTATGAAGAAAGAGAACAAGAGGGAAAAAAGGGCCACGTCATGTGCGTGGGTTCTCTCAAGGGCCCCTTCATTAATATCCGTCAAATCAATAAAGTGGAGCATTTAATGGTGCAGAAATAGTCATAATGACTTAGCCAGCATTTAATGGAATAAAAAGAGAGGAGAAAGCATAGCTCGGCCATCATAGCTCGGCCAGCCTCAGCATCAGCCAGCTTCAGCATAGCTCGGCCAACATAGCTCGGCCATCATAGCTCGGCCAGCCTCAGCTTCAGCCAACTTCAGCATAGCTCGGCCAACATAGCTCGGCCATCATAGCTCGGCCAGCCTCAGCTTCAGCCAGCTTCAGCATAGCTCGGCCAACATAGCTCGGCCATCATAGCTCGGCCAGCCTCAGCTTCAGCCAGCTTCAGCATAGCTCGGCCATCATAGCTCGGCCAGCCTCAGCATCAGCCAGCTTCAGCATAGCTCGGCCAACATAGCTCGGCATCATAGCTCGGTCAGCCTCAGCTTCAGCCAGCTTCAGCATAGCTCGGCCAATATAGCTCGGCCATCATAGCTCGGCCAGCCTCAGCATCAGCCAGCTTCAGCATAGCTCGGCCAACATAGCTCGGCCATCATAGCTCGGCCAGCCTCAGCTTCAGCCAGCTTCAGCATAGCTCGGCCAACATAGCTCGGCCATCATAGCTCGGCCAGCCTCAGCTTCAGCCAGCTTCAGCATAGCTCGGCCAACATAGATCGGCCATCATAGCTCGGCCAGCCTCAGCATCAGCCAGCTTCAGCATAGCTCGGCCAACATAGCTCGGCCATCATAGCTCGGCCAGCCTCAGCTTCAGCATAGCTCGGCCAACATAGCTCGGCCATCATAGCTCGGCCAGCCTCAGCTTCAGCATAGCTCGGCCAACATAGCTCGGCCATCATAGCTCGGCCAGCCTCAGCTTCAGCAGCTTCAGCATAGCTCGGCCATCATAGCTCGGCCAGCCTCAGCATCAGCCAGCTCAGCATAGCTCGGCCAACATAGCTCGGCCATCATAGCTCGGTCAGCCTCAGCTTCAGCCAGCTTCAGCATAGCTCGGCAACATAGCTCGGCCATCATAGCTCGGCCAGCCTCAGCTTCAGCCAGCTTCAGCATAGCTCGGCCAACATAGCTCGGCCATCATAGCTCGGCCAGCCCAGCTTCAGCCAGCTTCAGCATAGCTCGGCCAACATAGCTCGGCCATCATAGCTCGGCCAGCCTCAGCTTCAGCATAGCTTGGCCAACATAGCTCGCCATCATAGCTCGGCCAGCCTCAGCATCAGCCAGCTTCAGCAGAGCTCGGCCAACATAGCTCGGCCATCATAGCTCGGCCAGCCTCAGCTTCAGCCAGCTTCAGCATAGCTCGCCAACATAGCTCGGCCATCATAGCTCGGCCATCATAGCTCGGCCAGTCTCAGCTTCAGCCAGCTTCAGCATAGCTCGGCCATCATAGCTCGGCCAGCCTCAGCATCAGCCAGCTTCAGCATAGCTCGGCCAACATAGCTCGGCCATCATAGCTCGGCCAGCCTCAGCTTCAGCCAGCTTCAGCATAGCTCGGCCAACATAGCTCGGCCATCATAGCTCGGCCAGCCTCAGCATCAGCCAGCTTCAGCATAGCTCGGCCAACATAGCTCGGCCATCAAAGCTCGCCAGCCTCAGCTTCAGCCAGCTTCAGCATAGCTCGGCCAACATAGCTCGGCCAACATAGCTCGGCCATCATAGCTCGGCCAGCCTCAGCTTCAGCCAGCTTCAGCATAGCTCGGCCAACATAGCTCGGCCATCATAGCTCGGCCAGCCTCAGCTTCAGCCAGCTTCAGCATAGCTCGGCAACATAGCTCGGCCATCATAGCTCGGCCAGCCTCAGCATCAGCCAGCTTCAGCATAGCTCGGCCAACATAGCTCGGCCATCATAGCTCGGCCAGCCTCAGCCTCAGCCAGCTTCAGCATAGCTCGGCCAACATACCTCAGCCTCCGCAACCACGCTAAGTCTTTTGCATCAAGGCATTTATGACCTCATAAAGGCCACTTATATTCACCTGCTTTAAGGCATTCAATGCCTTGTTTTCTTATGCATTAAGGCATTTATGGCTGCCACGTTGGCTCCTTGTGCCTCGGCACCTACCTCCACCGAGCCTCTGCCAGCCATGATGACTGAACCACAACGTTCAAAACACCTCTGCGGAATCTGGCGCGGGAGAGTTCAAATTCACTGTAACAGAATAAGATTCCAACAAGGAATCATACCAAGACGTGGCCTAGGACCTACAATAGTGGCCTAGGGACCACGTAGCCATTGAGTCTCGAGCCATCGGCCAGCTCTCCCCGCCTCCCAGCCGTTGATCCTCTAACTAACCAGATATGGATCCTACCAGCCCTGTAACAACCTGATTCGAATCCGTTTCGAATCCCAACAACTTTCAGACCTCATCCAGAGCACGTCCAAAAAGTCAGGTGACCGCCTATAAATGCTACCACCCTCAAGCCTCTCAGGTACGGCTATTCTACGCCCATTTTTCATTTACAGTTCTTACACTCCGCCATGAAAGCTCCCACGAGAGCTCGGAGAAACTCTTCCCGGGGGATCCCTCTAGCGCCAATTTGTTGCGCTGGAATCCATCCTCCGGCTTGGGCGCGATCGGGCTGCAGCGCGGGCTCCCTCCGGGGCGGACCTGCAAGACAGTCCTCACGCGAGAGGCGTTGGGGGTGGCCCTCTGCGGAAGACCCTCCGACGCCCATCAAGATGCACTCCGGCTCTGACCGGGGCTTTTAATGATAAGAGATGCACTCCGGCCAGAACTGGAGTGCATCTCTATCATTAAAAGCCCCGGTCAGAGCCGGAGTGCATCTTTTATCATAAAAAGCCCCGGCCAGAGCCGGAGTGCATCTCTCATACCGAAAGCCCCGGCCAGAGCCGGAGTGCATCTCTCATTACCAAAAGCCCCGGTCAGAGCCGGAGTGCATCTCTCATTATCGGAAGCCCCGGCCAGAGCCGGAGTGCATCTCTTATTACCGAAAGCCCCGGCCAAAGCCGGAGTGCATCTCTCATTACCAAAAGCCCCGGTCAGAGCCGGAGTGCATCTCTCATTATCGGAAGCCCCGGTCAGAGCCGGAGTGCATCTATTATTATCAAAAGCCCGGTCAGAGCCGGAGTGCATCTCTTATCATCAAAAGCCTCGGCCAGAGCCGAAGGGCATCACCTATTAACAAAAACCTCGGCCAAGACCGAGTGACATGTCGAACCCTCGGCTAAAGCTGGAGGAAATTTCTTATTGATCTTCAAAAGCCCCGGCCAGAGCCGGAGTGCATCTCTTACTATCAAAAGCCTCGGCCAATCCGAGTGATACAGCACTAAAGCTTCGTCCCAGCCGGATAATTCTCGGACACTCTCGTGCAACTAAAGCACCTTATTTTACTTCAGCAAGAGGGCCGCCCAGGCCTTTCTCTAACATACACAGAGATAAATACTTCCTCTACAGAGGATCGAATGACACGTCCCCTAAATAAGATTGCTCCAGAATTCTACTCCCTATATCCGAAATTACACTTCGGATTAGGGAGTGGGGGGGCATGTGATGAGGGGTAAAATCGTTATTGCATTGTTGACCGCTCACATCGGCGATGGGGTCGCACCCAGTCAAAATGCCATGCTGGCGCGACATTCTAAGCGACAAGTCTCCTCATTATGAAGAAAGAGAACAAGAGGGAAAAAAGGGCCACGTCATTGCGTGGGTTCTCTCAAGGGCCCCTTCATTAATATCCGTCAAATCAATAAAGTGGAGCATTTAATGGTGCAGAAATAGTCATAATGACTTAGCCAGCATTTAATGGAATAAAAGAGAGGAGAAAGCATAGCTCGGCCATCATAGCTCGGCCAGCCTCAGCATCAGCCAGCTTCAGCATAGCTCGGCCAACATAGCGCGGCCATCATAGCTCGGCCAGCCTCACGCTTCAGCCAGCTTCAGCATAGCTCGGCCAACATAGCTCGGCCATCATAGCTCGGCCAGCCTCAGCTTCAGCCAGCTTCAGCATAGCTCGGCCAACATAGCTCGGCCATCATAGCTCGGCCAGCCTCAGCTTCAGCCAGCTTCAGCATAGCTCGGCCATCATAGCTCGGCCAGCCTCAGCATCAGCCAGCTTCAGCATAGCTCGGCCAACATAGCTCGGCCATCATAGCTCGGTCAGCCTCAGCTTCAGCCAGCTTCAGCATGCTCGGCCAACATAGCTCGGCCATCATAGCTCGGCCAGCCTCAGCATCAGCCAGCTTCAGCATAGCTCGGCCAACATAGCTTCGGCCATCATAGCTCGGCCAGCCTCAGCTTCAGCCAGCTTCAGCATAGCTCGGCCAACATAGCTCGGCCATCATAGCTCGGCCAGCCTCAGCTTCAGCCAGCTTCAGCATAGCTCGGCCAACATAGCTCGGCCATCATAGCTTGGCCAGCCTCAGCATCAGCCAGCTTCAGCATAGCTCGACCAACATAGCTCGGCCATCATAGCTCGGCCAGCCTCAGCTTTCAGCCAGCATCAGCATAGCTCGGCCAACATAGCTCGGCCATCATAGCTCGGCCAGCCTCAGCTTCAGCCAGCTTCAGCATAGCTCGGCCAACATAGCTCGGCCATCATAGCTCGGCCAGCCTCAGCTTCAGCCAGCTTCAGCATAGCTCGGCCATCATAGCTCGGCCAGCCTCAGCATCAGCCAGCTTCAGCATAGCTCGGCCAACATAGCTCGGCCATCATAGCTCGGTCAGCCTCAGCTTCAGCCAGCTTCAGCATAGCTCGGCCAACATAGCTCGGCCATCATAGCTCGGCCAGCCTCAGCATTAGCCAGCTTCAGCATAGCTCGGCCAACATAGCTCGGCCATCATAGCTCGGCCGCCTCAGCTTCAGCCAGCTTCAGCATAGCTCGGCCAACATAGCTCGGCCATCATAGCTCGGCCAGCCTCAGCTTCAGCCAGCTTCAGCATAGCTCAGCCAACATAGCTCGGCCATCATAGCTCGGCCAGCCTCAGCTTCAGCCAGCTTCAGCATAGCTTGGCCAACATAGCTTGGCCATCAGAGCTCGGCCAGCCTCAGCATCAGCCAGCTTCAGCATAGCTCGGCAACATAGCTCGGCCATCATAGCTCGGCCAGCCTCAGCTTCAGCCAGCTTCAGCATAGCTCGGCCAACATAGCTCGGCCATCATAGCTCGGCCATCATAGCTCGGCCAGCCTCAGCTTCAGCCAGCTTCAGCATAGCTCGGCATCATAGCTCGGCCAGCCTCAGCATCAGCCAGCTTCAGCATAGCTCGGCCAACATAGCTCGGCCATCATAGCTCGGCCAGCCTCAGCTTCAGCCAGCTTCAGCATAGCTCGGCCAACATAGCTCGGCCATCATAGCTCGGCCAGCCTCAGCATCAGCCAGCTTCAGCATAGCTCGGCCAACATAGCTCGGCCATCATAGCTCGGCCAGCCTCAGCTTCAGCCAGCTTCAGCATAGCTCGGCCAACATAGCTCGGCCAGCCTCAGCTTCAGCCAGCTTCAGCATAGCTCGGCCAACATAGCTCGGCCATCATAGCTCGGCCAGCCTCAGCTTCAGCCAGCTTCAGCATAGCTCGGCCAACATAGCTCGGCCATCATAGCTCGGCCAGCCTCAGCATCAGCCAGCTTCAGCATAGCTCGGCCAACATAGCTCGGCCATCATAGCTCGGCCAGCCTCAGCCTCAGCCAGCTTCAAGCATAGCTCGGCCAACATACCTCGGCCTCCGCAACCACGCTAAGTCTTTTGCATCAAGGCATTATGACCTCATAAAGGCCACTTATATTCACCTGCTTTAAGGCATTCAATGCCTTGTTTTCTTCTATGCATTAAGGCATTTATGGCTGCCACGTTGGCTCCTTGTGCCTCGGCACCTACCTCCACCGAGCCTGCCAGCCATGATGACTGAACCACAACGTTCAAAACACCTCTGCGGAATCTGGCCGGAGAGTTCAAATTCACTGTAACAGAATAA